>JARFJB010000069.1:505000-517500 GCA_036346205.1 Vesta saturnalis
ATACATTGTTTTTTGTTTTAGGGATACACACCACAATGGCGTCTGAACTGTACTTAAAGTCATTTGTCGACATGTATGTGAGCTCCTCCCTCCTGCAAGCTCCACTATAACCAACTATCAGAATGACGTAAAATGTAGTAATAGTTAATAAGATTATTTTATTTTGTCAAATTAGTAATAGGATATTATATTATTATAGTTGTATTGCTGACGAAGTAACAAAAGGAAAAAAATATTAAGCAGGTCACTGTTTTATACTTGGGTTGAACTATACGTATTATTTAGTTTAAATCATGAACAATGTTTGATTACTTAGAATATAAAATAAAAGACTGTACTCCATCATAAATTACAATAAAATTTGTATGTACTTACTTTCATAGCCAGGTATATATTGTCATCAGCCCTTCAATAAATTTATTAATATATATAAATAAATATTATTTGATAATTCGTTTATAAGGCATTTTCTCGCACTCACTCTCGCCCTCGCTCCGCTCGTCGTGCCCTAAACCCGTTCGTACCAGAAAATCCTTCTTATAAAACTCGTATCATAATATACTATTATTCAAATGATTATGTTACTACAAGTGTACATGACTAATAACTCCTCGGATTAATACTTTATGCTAAGCTGGACATTTTGATGAAGTGAAAGACACAGTATTACATTAAAATTAACAAGTTATTTCATTAATACGAAGCTTTCATGATGTGCAAATTCTTAACATCTGATTATAATGCCAGATTATGCAATTTTTCTTATAGAGATTAAAATCTTCTTTATGATCAAATTACCCTAATTGTAGATAACATGGGATATTATTGTTCAAGAAGGAGTGGCTGTGTACTGTACTGTTGAGGGAAATTTTTCTAAGTTGGAATTTATATAACCTGGTTTGGATTAAGAACATAGATATTTGTCTCAGTTTTTATGACATATAGTCACTATTATTTGAGCTTAGCGGACTGAATTTTGAATTTACCATCCGCCATTGTTAACAATACCTTTGGACATAAGAGTTGTCACATTATTTCGATAGGGAAAAATCTAATGACAAAAAATTTTAATTAGGTTTTGGCAATTCCACGGTATATATTTTTTGCAAACCATTATAATCTTTATCCTTATTATATTCGGTATTGCGCTGTTTCGCGTAGAATGTGTATGCGCGGTGTGTCACATAAATAGATGGTTGTTTCTTAAAAAACGCTAACGGGGTAAGGGCTTTTCTGTCATTTTCAGAAGTTATTAGGAGAGGAATGCTATAAGAGCAATTCGGTGACTCGTTAATCTTTACTTTAATAACACAAAAATAATGGAAGTGGAAATATTACATCGTCACAGTCATACTTCGTAATGTACCTGGTACTTAGTTCCCAAGTTTTTCAAAATCTGATTTAATATAAATTATCTAAAAGCATTAATGGAACCTTTATACAATTAGTTAAAATTTTTGTGTACAAATCGATACTTTTTTACCAATTAATCCGTCCCTATTTGTATTGTCAATACATCAATAATTGATTTTATTTTTAGGCTCCCGCCTACAAGTGGGATTTCCCAAGCACCCCACTCCGAGCTCACCATATTTCACCATCTTACTGCGTTAGCATTCTGCGAAACATATTGCAAACTGTTGTGTAATATGAGATATGGAAGCATTCAGTTGCCTGGTTAGTCTTATTTAATAGATATTTGCTCAAATATTAATTTTAAAAGTAATGTAAATTAAGGTTAGTAGTGTGACATCGATATTGAATAGCTGTCCGTTTAGCTTCATGCCCATATGGGTTCATTTTAGTTAAAGAGAGCTAATAAAATTCGATTACCTTTTATCTGATTGGTGAAAAACCGTATTCTTGAAGAGGAAAACTGTGACCTTGGTCTTTGACCCAAATAACTCTGAAGTTAAGCTCTACTGTGGTTACCTGGCGCACCCGTTTAGAAGCAATAGAGGTTCAGAATCGTCCCAAAGGCAAGCTGGACCGCATAAATTCTTTAGGTGACATTCGAAGGTTCCGTTTTAGTGCCTGGAGAAAGAAGACTGACATTCACACTTATTCCCGGGAATTGAAGGAACCGTAATACCGATTTTTAATCTAACAAAATCATAAATTTTTTCCGTAAATAAATTATTACTTCCGTGTTTAAATTGTGTGACGGTGAGTGTTAATTACAGGTGTGCCGAGAATCGGTTAGTTATTTTACAGTTTATAAAGTATTATATTCATAAATTGGCTTTTATAGTCCTAAAAACAGAAAAAATTATGCCAGAATTATACCAACGTCGCTAATTTTGTGCTTGGAAACGGGTAAACCGTTAGTGGTTGTTTTATGTATTATCTCTCTTCCTACACTAGGTTGTGGCTAAAAATACATAAGATGGCATGAAGTTATACAATGAAATTTTACTGTTAATTAACTAAGATGTGCGCTAATGGTTACTGTGACCAATTATAAAACTAAGTGATGAACCAAATTAAGTAATTTCATAAATTAAAATACTATGGCTGTTTTAAAATGAGGAACCAATGCTAATTAATTATAATTTTTAGAATGGTCATGATTAACATCGAAAACAGCAGTCAAAACGTCTTCAAGAATACCTTATGTTGTTTGTCTGCACTCCAAAATGCAGTTGGCAAATAAATCTCTTTTTGTAACACCGGCATGTTCTGCGTAAAATCTTGGACAGGGATAACGTTTGGTAAATAACACACAAGAACGTTAATACAGGGACGTGATTAGTGTTAGGAAAGTTTATTGCCTATGTTCGCTAATTTAATAAACTCTAAAATTAAGTATAGTTGGGGTGAACTACTCGATAATTGGCACTTTAAGGAGCAGCTTTAGCAGACCTATTCATGTTGCGTTGATTTCATTCCTGTGATTTTGTTAATTGCAACATACTTCTATTTTAGTATTGTATAGAAATTTTTGGCCGAACAGTACGCACAATTAAAAATAATGCACAATTGCGGTTCAATCCCGATCACTGGCTCATGTTAACCAATTATTGGTTTTTACTTATTGGCATATTAACGACTATCTATTTGTTTGGACACGTTTTACGCATAAAAAATTCTTTGTACTAACCGATGTTCCGTAACGCGATATTGAAGAATCTGGCAACCTCTTCACTGGCCCAAGACAGCACACAAAATAGACTTCGATAACGTCAAGATGCTAGCCAACATCCAAAATATAACATAAAGCCTAATTTCGAGAGTGTAATTATCACCTCTGAGTTGGTGCTCCCCAATACCATGTCGATATCGTTGATCGTTTTCAAAAAAGGATGATTAGGTTCATAAATGGCCCGTGCTTAACTTTTGGAACCTAGGTCCTTAAACGTATAAGAGACGTTTCAGTTCTTTCTTTGTATTATCGGTATTACAATGGCTATTTCGCTGCTGAATTACACACTTTGATACCATTTCGGGCTACCTTTGCTAAGAATACAAGCTTCGGTAGTTCAATTCATCAATGCACAGTACAAATCTCAACTTGTCGTATCAAACGGGCCCAATCCACGTTCTTCTACACGCTTAAACTGTAGCGTGATCTCCCTGGTTTCCTGTTATCGAAGCGTTTAGATTTGTATAACATAATATAAAAATACACCATAAAAAACCCACAAATATGAGTATTGTAAATATGTGTATAAATGTTTACATTTTTATATTTATTTTATTTTATGAAAAGTAAATAGCCATTGGTATGGTTACCATGAACAGAGTTAAAATACTAATTTATTATACAAAACGATATAGAGGCATTTTAAAATTGAGTGAGACGTGTTAATTTACTAGTCGCGTTAGTGAAGAGGGAATCTTTTTTCACGAGAGGTTAATTTCCACTTATCGTCGTGCGTAATATTCTATTTTATACCGTGCTAGTACGTAAATTATTCGGTATTTAGAATTGTAACGTTTTTTAAACGTCTAAATTAACGGTCTAAGGTCTCATTGCAATTTGGTTTACATAAAAAAATAAATCAAATTCATTTGATCTATACTATAGTAAAGATGACTCATTGTATAAATTACTTTGTAAGCACGTAGAAAGTAATTGTACTTTAGCCGAAAGCACAGATTAAAAATACATACAATTATACATAATTAACAATAGAAATAAGATTTGGATTGTAAAGTAACAATGTCCTCTGCTTCATGTTTCAAAGGAAATGATCCATAGCTTTTTGTTCTGAAAGTCTACTGACGTTGGTTATAGTTTCCACTTTAACCAGATCAGAACGATCGGGGTGTTTTTCGCCTAATGGTGATTTATTTACACACAGATATCATTTTTTATATTAAAAAAACATGCCCAAGAAGCGGTGAATTAAAATAAAATTTAATTAGCAAGATCGATGCTCTTCTTGCGATGTGTTCAGGTGATTATGACTTAAAAATAGTAATCGGTATAAAATGAAAGAGATGAGTTGTATTTAACAGCTTTTTAAGTGTCAGAAATTATGCCTAAGAACAATTTACTAGTGGAAGAACTAAATAATATGAAGGAATCTGATTTATTAATTTCATACAAATCAGTCCTTTTACAACAGGAGCAGTAATAGTAAGTGAATGTAATAATATTTACTTTTTATTTCCCATAGATATCATCAAATATTACGTGGTACATAAGCATATAGGAAAAAGCAACAACCACGTGTTAAGATTGAGGGCTGGTTCTGCCAGGATAGAGGAATGTCGTTAAGGATATGATGGCCATGTTACTTGGTACATGCGTAAGAGGAAAACCCCCAGAAAAATCTCTTGAATGAGGCATAAAACTATTAGCTTGAATCACCGGTTTTTGTGGTGGCCGCCTTATTTTATCAAAATGTATTATTTCCTTCACATTAATGCACTGCAAGAATAAATTTTCCAAGTTTATTAGTTTAAAATTATGCAAGTAAGAATCAAGGTTCCTGGTAATTTTTTGTTTTGTACTCTTTCAAAATTTAAGAGAACCTTGTACTTAAATGAGGCATGTAATAATAATAATAATATTTAATATATATATATATATATATATATATATATATATATATATATATATGTAGTTGAACTCCAATACTAAATTAACAGCATTTTTCTAATTTAAAATTCCAATCGGATTTAATTCTGTCAACCTGTAAACGTTTCAATCTACAGACTAACATAATACGGATAGTGGTTTCGCCGTTGTGCTCGAAAGTATAACGTAGACTATTTTGCATTTCATTCATATACACGTTATTAAGATATTTGTAATCAAATGCATTATAAATTAAAAAACAGTTTATGCACAGTTTAATACATGTTTTATTATTAAGAAACTTTTAATGTAAACAAAATGTAAGGGTATAAGAAGTATCTACTTGACAGAAGCATTTAAGTTGCTCTCTTAAATAACATATCTTCTCACAAGTGCCTAAATGCAAACAATAAATTCAATGAAGCTTGATTTTACGAAAGGTTAATCAGGCAAAACACAATAGGGTAATATACCTGTCGGCAAAACGTAAATAAACAGATTAGGATTAACAAGCACTACTTTACCTGAAAAGGAAAAGAAGCAGATTCTTAAATAAAAGATAATGTTGAATACGTTTGCCAGTTGTTATTAAAAGATACATAAGCTACTTATTTAATAGCCATCACTTGAGTTTTTAAAGTTAACTACTTTTCTGAGGGCTGCTTCTTTATAAATATACGTATATGAATAATATCGTAGTAATCACTTGACAATATTGTAATCAATTTTATCTGATTTTACACCTCTAGTTTTAGTTCGTTTAATCACAATCTTTTTCTCACAAACGAAGTTCTGGCATGTCATCTTCCAAACGGTTATTTATTTATTAAAGATTTTGTGATTAATAATTCCTATTAATTATGTGCAAGGTTTATCCAAAAGTTAAAATGTTTTGGCGTAACTAAATCAAAACGAAGGATATCAACATAAAACTTTATAAAATCACAGAACCTTAATCCACCTTTCAGTGCAGTCGCCATTGTTGTCAAGCCATTTATTACAATGTAAATCCGGTTTTCAATGTCGAAATTGTACTACTTTACCGCCAGCCAGGATATCACTGTTCCTTTGAGGTATTCATCGTTTCCAAATTGTTTTCTATCAAGAAATTCCTTTAGTTTCAGGAAGAGAGAAAATCACTCGTGCCGAGTCGCATATAAATTAACTGCGCCCATCATGGACCGCTCGGAAACCCTTAGCGTAGCCTTATTAACTGCGGATGTTATAGTAGAATTTGGCAGCTATACCGTTTGCACTAACAATGTTCTTATTTTGTACCAAGTACCTACAACTATTATAAATATCAATAACTATTGTAGGCTAATTATAAATTCCATTTCTATTTTTTAATAAAGGAGAACATATAAAAATACCAATAAAAAATTAATTGTGTACATTGTTTGTTACATGCTAAAAGAACATTTATTTCAACACATTCGTTTAGGGCATGAGGTGTTTTCCTTTTTTTTTATCCAACATTTTAATTTTCCGACCTGCAATCGTCTCTCTGATAATTTACTCTTTCTTAGAGAAACTGATGTTGGTTAGACCGATATTTTCTTCCATTTTCTTTGGCATCTTGTCATTTGTGCTTTTGACGCCAGACCTACAATGTTTTTGCAGATTAGGTAAGTGAATGCTTTGTAAAATTACCAGAATATTTATAAGTCCTTACAACAAAGATTCAGAGAACTGAGCATATTTGTTTCGATTTTCTAGGAATACTTTGACAGCTGGATAAACTGAAGCAGTGTCGTCATCTAGGCTTTTTAGGATTGTTTCAGAAATATCTTTCCATTGTTCTTTCACATCTATGATAAATTTCGTTATCAATCTCACAATAGGCATGGTCTGATGGTATTTAGACATTTTTCACAACTTCAAGTAGAAGAGGTTCTAGCAAATTTTCTAGGAAATTTAATCTTTTTGTTTTATTTGATAAGTTAAGGTAAAATACTCATAATATCCAGCTGTTGTTTGCACATTTTACCAGTGTTACCTTCGTAACAGGTGCGAATTCAAGTCTGCATATCAATAAATAAGTTTTATTTTATCTTCACAATCCTTTATAGCATCTTTCGCATGTCGGCTACTTGACTTGCAGTAACGTCTTTTTCGCTTATCTGGTATCTCTTTGATTTTTGATTTTTGAGTCTATCTAAAATAACATCTAAAATACTTTGTTTTATATAAGATTCAAAGCTAGTAGTTACAAAATCGGTTAGTTAACAAATTAAATTTTTTGTCCTCTCTAAAGTAATGTCTTTGAATAACCTAAACATTACCTCTACATAATTTTATTCCTATCGGTACCGCGTCGGAGTTTTCAACCCGCTGATGGTATTTTTAACCCCTTGATGATATTTTTACTCCTAATCAGTAACCTTTTGGCTTGGAGTCGGCTTCTTTTCGGGGACGCTTTTTAACCCCTTGATGGAATTTTCAGTCCTTGACGGTATTTTCAACCCTAATTAAGGCCTTTTTGGCTGTATTAAGAACCTTCTTGCCAGTTTACCCTCAGTGTTTAGGGGTGTGGGGATGGTCAGGTGACATTTTCACTCCTAATTAAGGTCTCAGCCAATGGAGGTCAGGCAAAGGCGCGCGCATACAGTGTTCTGATTGGTGCGCCTAGGGAATGGTCACGCCCCCTAGCTTCTGATCGGTGTATAGACTCCGCCCCCCCTGGTTTCTGATTGGTTACGGGGCGTGCTTGTCGATCATGTCGATTAAGGCCCTTTTGAGATAGGTCTTCGTAACTTGCTCGTGAGTCTTCGTCCATTGTCGTGATCTCGGAGCTTCCGTGATCGGAACTTACTCGGAGGCCTTCGTGCATTGCCGTGAGCCCCTTGGTGGGAAATTTTAATTTGTATTCTAATAAGGAGACTGATGCTAACATGTAAGACAGGTATAGGGCTACGCAACTTGCTCTCGAGGTTTCGCCCTTGTCTCTGAATTTATATTTATCTCTACAGGTTATGGTGATAAATTTGAATATGTATTGTAATAAGTGGACCCTAATGCTAACTTGTACACGTGTAGGGTTTTGCAACTTGCTCTCGGGGCTTCGCCCCCTTGCATTTCTGCTCGGTTATCGGAGGAAATTTGAATTTTTATTCTAATAAGGGGCCCTAATTTTAACCTGTAAGACATGTATAGGCTTTCGGTACTTGCTTTCGGGTCTTA
Organism: Vesta saturnalis; assembly: GCA_036346205.1. Taxonomy (NCBI): domain Eukaryota; kingdom Metazoa; phylum Arthropoda; class Insecta; order Coleoptera; family Lampyridae; genus Vesta; species Vesta saturnalis. The sequence continues at coordinate 513,210 of JARFJB010000069.1, forward strand.
GTCCCATTGTCCCAAAATTTGAATTTGTTTGTGGCGGGATCTGGTAGTGTATGGACTAATGATTGTTTTTGGTTTGGTTATGGCGGGGAATTTGAATTTGTATTATAATAATGGGCCGTAATTCTACGTTATACGATATGCATAGGCCTTCGGAGCTTGCTTTCGGGTCTTAGCCCCCCTTGTCGTGAGCGAAACTTGTTCGGGGGTCTTCGCCCATTGTCGTGAACCCCTTGCAGGGTATTTGCATTCTAATAATGGACTCTAAGGCTAACTTGTAAGACAGGTGTAGGGCTTTACAACTTGCTCTCGAGGATTCGCCCCCTTGCCCTAAACCCTAGGTGTGAAATATGAATTTGTGTTTAAGTTTCTGCAGTTTATGGCGGGAAATTTGAATAGGCATTCTAATAAGTGCGGCCCTAATGCTAGCTTGTAAGACAGATGTAGGACTTGGCAACTTTCTCTCGGGCCTTCTCCCCCTTGGCTGAAAATCTGAATTTGTATTTAAGTCTGTATTATACTTGGCTATGGCGGGAAATTTGAATTTGTATTTTAAAAGGAGCCTAATTCTAAGTTGTAAGGCAGATATAGGTCTTCGCCGCCTTACCCTAAAATTTAAATTTGTTTGTGGCTCCATATAGTTGTGTATAGACTAATGAACGTATTCTATAATATTGCTGGCTAAACCTATATTTTAAATCTACGTGCAGATCACTGTAATGGTTATGGGGGAAATTTGAGATAAGGGTCTAACACTAACTTTTAAGGTAGGACGTATGCATCTGGGTCTCAACACACTGTTACGCACAACATATTTTGGTTTTAACTATGAGTTATAATTAAATTTATAAATGAAAAAGATAAATGGTTTTAATCAATTATTATAAGTAATACTATTTTGAGATTTAAAACTAATGAATTATTGAAAATGGAAAAATGCTAATTAAAATATTTGTCATACAAGATCTGGCTTGGTGGAAACACCTCTGTCAAAATGGTCTTTAGATTTACATGCAAGCCCGAACGTCCAAAGTCGTTATTAAGCTGTTTATAATAAAGATAAATAATTTTAATCATTTATTACAAGTAATACTATTTTGAGATTTAAAGCTAATGAATATTTTCTGTAGTATGGTCTGGCGTTATTGGAAATGGAAAAATCACTCTAGATCAAATCAGAGCAATCACAATTACTCAAAGCAATTAGCCACAGCAGTCAAATTAATCAATCTCGATCAAATCAAAAAAGAAGCTGTGCTAATAATTCTTCATAACCTTCAGATAACGATTCCCCCACTGTATATACGTAGCTGCTATGAGCGACCGGTTACTTTGAAGATAAGGCTAACCGAAACTCAGAACTGGTACCCTCCCTAAACGTGAGGACACGGGCGGAGGAAAACAGTTCATCATCCGCAAACCAATCTCAATCAATTCAATCTCAATCAATCAAATCATAACTTACAGGTTGCATAAATCAGCTTACAATTCAAAAATACGGGTCTGGCGTAACTTACAGCTTATTAAAATCAACCACAATTCAAAAATACACGAGATAGCTTTCGGCATTACTGTCAACATACGAACACCACATTAACATGTAACACTATTATCACGTTTTGCATACAGTGCTAAAAATACGTTTCACAGTTAAACTACTAAAAATACCTATACAATAATGGTTACAACCAAACTCGAAATCATATCACTATATTATTTTACATACAAGGAATGCCTTATTGTAAATACTCTGCCAAAAGGACCCTAGATTTAAAAGAAAGCTTGAACGCAATATTTAGTTTTTGAAAATGGATAAATTCCCGAAGGCAAATAAACAAGCTAATCTTCATTTTCAATTTTACTAATGCACGGATGATTTGAAACTAACAACGATTTCGTTTCGTAAGGCAGCTATAGGACCCTGTGGTTTATTTTACACAAAGCATACCACTAAGGCCCTAGATTTTATGAACAGGTTTGAACGCACTATTTTGTTTTGAAAACGGTCAAACTCTCCAGGAGTAAATAAACAAGTTGACATGTGATTTGAAACTAACACCGGTTTCATTGCGTAAGACAACTATAGGCCTCTGTGTTTTTATTTTACCCAACGCATTATCATTAGTCAACAATAATAACAATAACGTCAGTCAAATTAGCGTGTAATACTAGTGTTCAGTTTTACATACAGTGATAAAAATACGTTTTACAACCAAAGCAGTGAAAAAAATAGCTATACAACAACAGGTATAACCAAACTTGAAATCAGGGCTCTAGCAATTAAATAAAGTAAATAAAATATGTGTTAGGGTTAAAATAAAAAACGATCACTTACCGTGGTTGCTGCTGATAATCGCATTGGGAGAACGCATGGACACGGTCACACTCAGAACACTCAATTACCGCGTCTTGTTTATAACTGAATAATATAAAGTACTTAGAGGTCTCCGGTAATTAATAGCATAATGTAATTATTTTCTGAATTTCTCCAATTATGTAACCACAATAGCAGCTTTTACTATTTAATATGAAAATGTAAACTTTCACCATTAACACTCATAATAAAATAATTATCTTTTTGGGATTTTTAATGGTGTACTTTAAATTATACAATCTAAACGTTTCGATAACACTTACAGTTATCTTCGTCAGTAGTAATGTTTGTTAAAAATTGTTAAAGATGTAGTAAACAATTTTGTCAAATTTGAAAAATTAGAACATAAACATAAGCCTGCTATTAGTATAACAGTTTGGCAAACATAAAGCCAACTCTAAAATTTTTTAGTAAAGAATAACTAGGTCATAAAATTAAATATTATTAAACTGCCTCAAAGATGACAAACCAGAACACTCTCTACGGCGAAAGCTAACAATGAAATTTGCCAGCCAAAAAACACATTTAACAAAATTTAATCGAGTTATGATGTAAGTGTAAAGTTGTGAAAAACTTCAATTTTAAAATGATAGAAGCATTCACAAATCCAAACATTACATCAAATAAAATAACCCAGTTAAATCTAACAAAGAGATATCTTTATCAATAATTGGAAGTGTTATTAACAATGAAAAGCACAATGCAGAACGTTCTTTGTAATTTTTAATTTTAATTTAATTTCAACTACTTATGTTAAATTATAGTGCTGTGGTAATTTAACATATAATTGGTAAAGCATTTGCTTCAAGGTCTAGGAAAAACACAGCAAAAACCTAGACATACCAAAAGTTGAAAACAAATTAAAATCAAGGCGTATCATTATGCTTTTTTTAATTATAAGATGCCAAAACCTATTTAAACGGAGATTTTCTTCTTGTCTATTAAAATTATTCGGGTGTTTATATATTTCAATAGCTTCACGTTGCAAACGAACATAATAATGGGTTTGTCTTGACAATATTTCCATATTGTCAAATTGAATGTCATGATTTAGATTATTCAGGGCATGGTCAGCCACAGCAGACCTCTCTGGTTGACCCAATCTACAAAATCTCATATGTTCTTTGCGTCTTGTATCAAAGCTACGTTTTGTGGTCCCGATGTATACTTTTCCACATGAACAAGATAACTTATACACTCCGGAAGATGATAAAGGGTTTGACACATCTTTAGGTGATCTTAAATGTTCTTTAATTTTTCTTGTAGGTTTAAAAATAGTCCTAATACCATATTTGATTAGGATTTTTCAATTCTATTTGTAACATTAGCTATAAAAGGAAGAAAAGCAGTACCAACATTAAGAACTGGTTTTTCTTTAAGGTTACGCCTAGAAGGTGTAATAACATTATTAATATCTGTAAGTGAATATCCATTATCTTGTAAGGATTTTCTTAAATATTTATATTCATCATTCAAAATTCAGGGTCACAAATTCGTTTTGCTCGATCTACTAAAGATTTAATTACACTAATTTTTTGACGTGGATGGTGGTTGGATAATTTATGAAGGTATCTATCAGTGTGTGTCGGCTTTCTGTAAACCTTAAAAGATAGTGAATTATTATTTTAGATATTAATATGTCAAGAAATGGTAAACTTCCATTAGTTTCTTTTCCATGGTAAACTGAATACTAGGATGTATACCATTTATAAAAACCAAAAACTCATGCAGTGCTTCTTCTCCATGTCTCCAAATAACAAATGTGTCATCTACATATCTATACCAAACTGAAGGTTTTTTAGGTGTATTTTGTAACGTTAATGTTTCAAATTTTTCCATATAAAAATTAGCTATAACAGGACTAAGGGGACTACCCATTGCTACACCTTCAATCTGTTCATAAAATTTACTATTCCACTG
>JARFJB010000069.1:522500-555000 GCA_036346205.1 Vesta saturnalis
TATGTCTCCACTCAACGATTATGCCTTGTGGAGAGCAACAAAGGAGCTAAAAATCCCCAAAGAATTAATTACTCCAATTCAGAAAGTCGATGGCAATTGGGCAAGAATAGTAAGCAGAACTCGTTGCTGAACACCTTTCTAATATTTTCAAGTCACATCCATCAACAGCAACAACTCAAGAAGAAAAAGAAGTATTGGAATTTTGTACATGTTCCATTGAAATTAAGTCTCCCGCCGAAACATTTTACGCCTGAAGAGATAAATTAAAAATCCCAGTGATAAAAAGGCACCGAGTTATGACCTTATAACTGCCAAACCCTTGAAGGAACTGCCTAAAAAAGCATTAATGGTAATTACACAAATATTTAACGCAGTGATCAGGTTACAGTACTTCCCCATGCAGGGAAAATTCGGCAAAATAGTTTTAATACACAAAACCAGGAAAACATCCGTAAGAAGTTATCTCTTGTAGGCCAATGACGCTCCTACCAATATAATCAAAACTATTAGAAAAGCTCATAATGAAAAGGGTAATGCCCTTAATAGATAAGCAAGACCTTATCCCTCAACATCAATATGGGTTTTGACGCAAATACTTCACATTGAATCAAATTCACAGAGTACTGAATGTAATCGAAAATGATCTCGAAAAACAGCGGTATAGTGTGGCGGTATTCTTAGTCATAAACCAGTCTCTTGATCGAGTGTGACACCCTGGGTTACTGTACAAGATAAAGCAGCTCCTACCCCACTTATATTACCTACTTCTACCCCATGCCCAATCAGCGCTGGTATTCCTCAGGGCCCATTCTATACCAAATTTTTACAGCAGACCTACTATGCAACGGAATGTAGTTACAGCTACATTTGCAGACGACACTACCTTGCTAGTATCCCACACAGATCCCACATCATCGGTAAATCTTCAAAGATCGCTTAATAATATACAAAAGTGGTTACATAAGTGGCGCATAAAAATAAACTAGAGTAAATCGACAGCAATAACATTCAAAATCCCAGATAAATTAGAAGCTTAGTACCTCGGCATGTATTTAGATAAGATACTTGCAAGCCACTTTGCTTGCAATAATTAAAATGGTTTATTTTAATGTGCCTCGGACTAGCTCAGTTGGGTCGGTTTTAACAAGACGGGGGTGGTTCCTATCTATGGTGTGTTTGGGATTAACACTGTTCACCTTGAATAATTAGAATAAAATGGTATAAACGTATATTTCCTATTTCATACAATACTAAATAATAAAACAACTAAACTATGTGAACTAAACAAACAAAACAAATTAACAAAAGGCTAACCGGAGTATCCTTATTCTCTTGGGCCGCCCGCCCTAGTTGGTCTCCTTGGACGGTAGTGGTTGGATCACTGGATCCTAAGACGTTTCTGAGGAAATATAAGTTACTGCGGTTCAATTGATGGCAACATCCTAACAACGATTGTTTTTGTAATTTATTACAAACGCTTTGGCCGGCCCTGTAAACGGGAGCGATGTTTGCTATCGGGTGTCGTGGCGATTGTCAGTATTAGTCGAGGACAACGATCGCACTCGCGTTTGTAAGCAGGTCAAAGAGAAAAATCAATAATTTAAAGCAACATTGGTGCGCATTACTATTCTTACATGTGATTTTGCTTTCAGACTGAATAGATGTGAATTCAGTACTTGGAATTCTTTACAAAGGACAGGTTGATACTTATACGTTTCTGAATGCAAATTGTTCGTATCGCGCTCGATTATTTAGTCTAACTGATCAGGATGGCCTCAGGATTACTTAATTAATAACGTATTTACATTGATTAATACCTAAGATTTATTTATATCCGGCGATAAGACTAGTTAAATCTTTATTATAAGAATACGTCTGTTACTTTAAAACACGTACAAATGAACGAAATTGGTTATAACAGTTAAATAAGGGAAGGCGGAGTTGATCCCGAACTTAGTTACTCTCTTACGCTCTTATATAGGAGTGTATTATACACCCTTCACACAATATTGCACCTATTATTAATTGTTGAAAACTAATTAAGCTTAGCTGGGTTTACACGATGTTTTAGTACAGCGTGGTCGAAATTAAACAATTATGTGAATTTTTTCAAACGGAATGCAGGTTTCTTAGGTACACGAGTATTCCCTTCATTAAAATGAAAGAATTTACACGTATAACGTTCGTAATTTATTGTGATACTGGTAAATTGGTCAGACCTTCAGGAACGTAATAGTTGATGGTTTTCCGTTGCGTGAAAATTTTCTTGCGATACAGGAATCTTACTGGATTTCCTTTATTAAGAAATGTTAGTAGAAGGATACCTAATCGGTTCGGTAGACGCTGGATCCTGTTTGATGGCATTTATTAAGTAAATTCACCGCGAGTTCGTCCTTATTTAGCTGGAGGGTCACGCGGGTAATCTCTAAAAATATGGCGTTTGGTTTTGAGATTATCTCCAGGTCTTGGCGTCGCTTGTTTGTATTGCTAATTTTTCCTGGTGGTAGGTGTATTGTAGGTGTAATGTATGTTTAATGAAGGGCCCTTTATAAGAATCTGGGACTAACGCGTCTAGCGCTGTAGATCTTCCGGAGGAAGTGGTAGAATTACAGTGAACACCCTTCTTGCCACTGGAGTAAATAGATGACTTCACGGCATTAGAGCCCGCAGTAACAAAACGTCCTGGTTTGTGTATAGGTTTGTAGAAGATGACTCCAGGCTTTACAGCCCGTCGTGCATTTCTCATTGGTGTTTGTATGTAGTGTTTGTGACAGATGACTCCAGGCTTTACTGCGGATGTGTGTACTGCAATTGTGAGATAACTTCCGGGCTCAGCAGCCCGTCGTTTCTCTGGGTATCTGGTGTAATGTTTAGGTAATGTGGTGCAATAAAACTTAAGTGAGATTAACCTTAGCGTATTTCAACCAGCAGCTTGATTATATGATGCTGATGGGTAGGTGACTGCTGCGATGTAACGTGACTAAAGATACACGAGGGTTCAGGATGAACGGATGCGGCAATCGACAGGTCGGCGGCGTACACAACGAGAATAAGAGCGGCAGGCGCGCGCGGTCTGGATATTATTATTCCGGTAGCGCACCGCGGTCTTTATAGATAATTCGCGGTGGGTGGGTCCGGCTTCTGTGTAGGGGGGCCTCTGGTTGGGATTTGCAGAGGGTTCTCTGACGTATGAGAATTTAATGATTTTTGATATCTACGTCGGAGAGGGTTAAAATAATCATTTGTGGTGCAATATCGCGCAATTTTTTGCAATTTGTTTTAATATTATGAAACCTTATGTAACGTGATTACTGCAGGGCAATTAACAAATTAATTACAAAAATTTTAGTAAAGTCAGGCTGGATGTCAACATACTCACTTGGAAAACACACCTTACCAAAAAGAGGAAAGAGTTGGACATCAGATTAAAATATATGTACTGGCTCTTGGGCAGAAAATCTAAATTGTCGCTTAATATAAAAACTACTAGTGTACAACGGAGTGTTAAGACCTGTGTGGACATACGGTACTCAATTCTGGGGATGTGCGAAAACATCCAATAATTAAATTACACAAAGATTTCAGAGCAAGATTTCGTAGTTTAAAAAATGCGGAATGGTACGTCAGAAATAAAACGACCTCAAGATCACATGGGTAAGAGACGAAATCAGAAGATATGCAACCAACTGTGTAAACATTCATCCTAGTGTGTCAGTGACAAATCTCTTCGAAGATGGAAATGCCACTCGACGTCTAAATAGACAAGAAACGTTAGATCTTACTCATTAGTGATTAGTAAATACAAGATATCGTCACTGGACGACATTATCCTCTCATGTTATTTAGTGTTATTATGTATCACCACATGTGCTTGTTAGTCCTAGGACTAGTTTTAAATGTAGCAGTGAGTAGATTAAAAAAATTGTTTTATACAATTTTTTGATACTACCGACACGAATTATCTACTTTATAGCAAAATGTTACACCTTTGAACGTATAGCTGGCATAAACGGTTATCGTTGTTTTAACAACGTTCCCTATTTTAAGTATGAACCTATTGTAAAAACAGTCGCATATTTATCCTAATCAACGTTTTAATTTTCCCTTTAGAAAGGTCATATTTTGTCCACATCAGATATTTTTAAATGGCAGTATACAGTTTTCCAATAATGCGACACGTCTGAATGATGGTCTCTATTCATGTTTATTAAGACACTGTAGCATTTCAATCTTGTATGATTATCATTATGCTTCTTATATATGCTTGACTGATTTTTTTCATTTTTCCAAATCATTTGTGTGTAAACAATGTTAATTTCAGCGTAAATAGTTGTGGTCTCAGAAACTGTACTTCTAAGAGCTCTGTATTATAGAGAACATATATTTGCACCATTACCGAAATACAACCACACGACTTTCCTTTTAGCTTGAAGGTAAGAGAGTCATAATTATATCATTCGTTTAGGCCAAATATCTAGTGTTTCATCTGTTTCTTTTTATGCTAAAAAGATTTGACACACGTAATTATTGTATAGATCTGGTGTATTACTGGAAAAATAAACATGTCAGCATTTAATATTCTAGTTTCTGTATGTTTGTATGTATATCATATTACAGGTAAGACATTTATACAGAAATTATCACATAGACAGCTTTCTCAGAATAAACGCCATTCTAAATTTGCATAATTGATAATTATCGTTTAGTAGCAATTTGCATATTATCTCTACATATTACTTAAGATTATCTTTAACATCTGCAATACACTCATTTTTTAAGCTATTTACACCTTGCATAGTAAATGTTTTGCAACCTCTGATTGTTTTTTTTAATTCCTAATTAGACACAGAGTTTAATTAATTTTCGCAATACGTTATTATCATTTTACTTTACACCAATAGATAGCTAGATGAAATGACACTCTTTCACTAACTACATTTCACGTAAACGAAACAAGTATTATCTTAATAAGATTATGTGTGCTTTGCAAATGTGGATTAGGTTTAGGATCCTAAAGTTTGTTGAAACTACCTGGAGTAAGAAAAAATGTGGCCTTGTTACATGTTTAATGAGGCCGTAAATGTAAATCGCTTTTAGCTTATTGTACTTTCTACAACTCTTCAGTTATTTTTTCCAAGTATACAATTTCTTTTACCCTAATTATTTTTAAGTAGATTGTGTGGCCATTTGAAATTTGTTTGCAAAATGGTGTCAACTGAAACATATTTCCCAAAAAATGTTCACTTTGTGCCTAAGAATATGGTTGTTGCAGTAAATTAGAGGTGATGCTAAATAATAAATTAGAAATGATGGCCCAACGCATTTTAATGCTTTTAAAAATAAGTCAATGCTACAGTTATTTTTAATACTAAGAAAGATATTTGTAAAGTATATTGTTCTCAACGTGTTTCTAAAAGTTTATTTATATGTTTCAGTACTATACTTTTCATGTTCATCAACGTTTCCCTTTTTAGCTACTTTTCTACAATAGTATAAGACCAAGTTTAATAATTACTTCAGTAAAATTTCAATTTGCAGTAAATGAAGAGTACTTTTTCCACTATTTTGCTTAATTGCAATGCACTAACTTCTTGGAATTCGCCAAGGTTAATGTTTACGTAATACCCTAATACCAAGGTGATCTATCGCTTTCCTAAGCTATGAAGTTTTGCAGTATGAGTGAAAATGCTTGTCGCATTGTCAACGATACAGTATTGTGCCACGTGCCATACTAAAGCCCTTTAATAAAAACTATACATCTTTTTTTAATAACAAACTGGATCACACTGTTAAATGTTAAATAAAAATTATTACACAGCGTTGAGCTACGAGCTTGGTCATGTAAAACGATTTGATAGAAATGATACTGATGGTAAAATTATAAATTTCATTCTAAACTTGTACGTTAAGTACACCATCGTAATGCTTGCTGATACATATTTCGTGCAATTACTCGAATCAACATACAACATGTATGTTTTTTAAAGATATTCTTACATAACCAGCAAAAGAACTTTGGCGGCCACGCCCTATTCGAAAGTTTTCTTAGTGTGACATCATTTGGGATGGTTGCTATTACATCAATACCCTTCCGTTAAAGTATGTGTTATATAAAAAAAAGCAAGATCTATTGCAATGTATCATGGCATTCTTGGATACATTGTTTACTAGCCATCGCATCACAAATAGATTTTTGCTTATAATATTAACGAGGTGAGCTGTAAACAGACAGTTTCTCATCTAAAAATACACATAGAAAATTAACGCAGTCAATCGCATTTCCGTTAAAGGTTTGTGTAGAAAAGTTTATGTACGCGTTATCAATACACTTCTTTCGAGTAGGAAGAAGTACTGTTTTTACAAATACAAAGGTCAATAATAAGCCACAGAGCGTCTAAGCATGAATATCGCTCGTATTACATTAAACACTAAAAATTTGCTGATGCAATGATATTATCCTACTTTGATAATAATCGTAATAAATTATTAAACTGGTACAATGTATTTCGGTGAATTCAACCTCACTGTCAATGATTTTAAACAGCAATGGTTTACCATGTGTCACAGTTACTCTATAGTATGATAAACCTAAACTGCTAACTACCAACATTTAGACCACTCTTTAATTCTGTTTTAGTAAGTCGATGTTCAGATCTAGTGCACACGATGTTAAACCCCTTACCATTTAAGGAGGCTTCTAAAGAATTAAACTTGCTTCTAATGTATTGAATGTTTAAATAAAACACTGTGAATGTATAATTTAAAAATCAATCAAATGTCTTCTCCAGACCACTGTAACTTCCTATAGTTTTATAGTTTCAATTATCACATGACCAAACAACAATTTTAATAAGATTGAACTGATAATAGTACTTTCCTGATTATACAAGTTACTAAGTATACCACAGGTGGTTATTAATATGTAACGTAGTAAGTAATTAACATGATGAATTTCTGCAATCTTTGCTAGGTTAGCATAGCTTATCTGATGTTTTGCAAATATCTCGTGTAATGCTTAATGCTACCAAAGTTCTGCAACAGGTCGGCTGAAAATTTCGTAAGCTAACATAGTAAAACAAATTTTTTTGATAAGATTTGATTTTATTACTCAACATAGTTGCATTCGAGGGCGATACAACGATTATAGCGGTTACGCAATTTTTCGATGCCATTTTTATAGTACGATTTCCGTTTAGCCTCAAAATAGGCCTCAGTTTGAGCGATTACTTCTTCATTAGTGCTGAATTTCTTTCCAGTGAGAATTTTTTTGAGGTCTGCAAACAGGAAGAAGTCACAGAGGGCCAGATCAGGAAAGTACGGTGTATGGGGAAGCAATTCGTAGCCTAATTCATGCAATTTTGTCATCGTTTTCATTGACTTGTGGCAAGGTGTATTGTCTGGACGAAACAGCACTTTTTTCTTTTTCAAATGGGGCCGTTTTTCCGTGATTTCATCTTGCAAACGTTCCAACCGCGCTATGTAATAATCACTGTTGATGGTCTGGCCCTTTTCAAGGTAATCAACGTATATTATACCATGCGCATCCCAGAATACTGATTCCATAACCTTGCCAACCGACTTTTGCGTCTTTCCACGCTTGGATTCGGTTCATCGCGTGCAGTCCACTCGGCTGACTGTCGATTAGACTCTGGAGTGTAGCGATGTAGCCACACTTCATCCATTGTCACGTATCGACGGAAAAATCATTTATAATACGGTTGAATATCGCTAAACATTGCTCCGAATCATCGACACGTTGTTGCTTTTGATCGATTGAGAGCTCACGCGGCACCCACTTTACACACAGGTTTCGCATGTCCAAATATTAATGCACGATATGTCCAACACGCTCTTATTTTGTGAACCTTTTTCATGATTTCGCCGTAGCAGCCTCTTTCGAGCGTCCACTACGTGCATCGTCTTCGGTGCTCATTTCGCCCCGTTTTAGCAAACCACTTCGCAACGGTTGATTTTCTTGGTGCAGAGTCCGAATAATGTTTATTACGCTAAGCTTTAGCTTCAACAGTATATTTTCCATGATAAAGCAATGCTTCATTAACACACAAAATTCCTTTTTTCATCTTTTTAAAATTAACAAAAGCTGCTTAACTCACGAACCAATTATCCGACAACTGTCAAATTTATACACGTATCGTTTGAAAGTTCATACTGCTACCAATCTTATGGATTTAATTCTAGTGACGCCATCTATATCAGCCTACGAACTTTTCAGCCGACCTGTTACTTATGTGAATTGAAAAAATACATGTTCTTAGCATTGTTTGTAACAATACATTTTTCTTGAACAAAATTGAATATAGGAATTATGTTTGATAAACACAGATATACCTAAATCGAATTGATTACTATTAAACTGATTTTAGCTTTATGAACAAATCTAGTTGGATTAATTTAAAACACTTCTAAATATAAACTATTTTTAAATTCAAGTTACGATCTGTATAGGTATAACTGTAAGAGAACAAATAACAATACATTCTTTACGTTGGGTGCCTAGTTGCTAAAATCCTAGATATTTTAAATACAGTTATGAAAGGAAAACGTCACGTGTTTCATTCCCTACCCAACAGGGAGGGCAGGCTCCTTCAGCCACAATCATAGGTTCCCAATATACATACATAAAGTATGTATGCATGATCAGATTAAAGATTGGTACGGTCAGCTAAGGATCGGAAGGAACGGAGATTGGGTTGTGAGGGTCATTTGCATAACTTGCCGCACACGGTGCACGTGCGTAAACTCAGTGACCATTTCGCTATATATATATATATATATATATATATATATATATATATATATATATATATATATATATAGTAAGGAAACCCCTGAAAAACTTCAAAAGGGGTAGCTATCGGGCTATCTAGATATCCAGGTACATAGCTATCTAGCTATATAGATATATAGCTATCTAGCAACATAGCTACCTAGCTATCTAGTTATCTAGTTATCTAGCTATCTAGCTATATAGTTATCTAGTTATCTAGCTATCTAGCTATATAGCAATCTAGCTATCTAGCTATCTAGTTATCTAGTTATCTAGCTATCTAGCTATATAGCAATCTAGCTATCTAGCAATCTAGCTATCTAGCTATTTAGATATCTAGCTATCTAGCTATCTATCTAGCTATCTATCTAGCTATCTATCTAGCTATCTAGCTATCTAGCTATCTAGCTACCTAACTATCTAGCTATCTAGCTATCTAGCTATCCAACTATCTAGCTATCTAGCTATCTAGCTATCTAGCTATCTAACTATCTAGCTATCTAGCTATCTAGCTATCTAGCTATCTAACTATCTAGCTATCTAGCTATCTAGCTATCTAGCTATCTAGATATCTAGCTATCTAGCTATCTAGCTATCTAGTTATCTAATTCGCTAGCTATCTAGCTATCTAGCTATGGAGCTATCTAGCAATCTAGCTATATAGCTATCTAGGTATCTAGCTATCTAGCTATCTAGCTGTCTACCTATCTAGGTATCTAGCGATCTAGATATCTAGCAATCTAGCTATCTAGCTGTCTAGCTATCTAGTTATCTAGTTATCTAGTTATCTAGTTATCTAGTTATCTAGCTATCTAGCTATCTAGCTATCCAGCTACATGACTATCTAGCTATCTAGACATCTAGCTATCTGGTTATCTAGCTAGCTAGCTACCTAGCTACCTAGCTACCTAGCTATCTAGCTACCTAGCTATCTATCTATATAGCTACCTAGCTATCTAGCTATGTAGCTATCTAGACATCTAGATGCCTAGCTACCTAGCTATATAGCCAGCTATCTATCTAGCTATCTAGCTATCTAGCTATCTAGCTATCTAGCTATCTAGCTATCTAGCTATCTAGCTATCTAGCTATCTAGCTATCTAGCTATCTAGCTATCTAGCTATCTAGCTATCTAGCTATCTAGCTATCTAACTATCCAGCTGTCTAGCTATCTAGGTACCTAGCTATCTAGATATCTAGCTATCTTACGATCTAGATATATAGCTATCTAGCTATCCAGCTATCTAGCTATCTAGCTATCTAGCTATCTAGCTATCTAGCTATCTAGCTATCTAGCTATCTAGCTATCTAGGTACCTAGCTATCTAGGTATCTAGCTATCTTGCTATCTAGATATCTAGCTATCTAGCTACCTAGCTACCTAGCTATCCAGCTACCTAGCTATCTAGCTGTCTAGCTATCTAACTATCTAGCTATCTAGCTATCTAACTATTCAGCTGTCTAGCTATCTAGGTATCTGCTAGCTATCTGGCTATCTAGCTATCATATCCAGCTATCTAGCTATCTAGCTATCTAGCTATCTAGCTATCTACTAGCTGTCTAACTATCTAGCTATCTAGCTATCAAGATATCTAGCTATCTGGCTATCTAGCTATCTAACTATCTAGCTATCTAGCTATGTACATATCTAGCTATCTACCTAGCTACCTGGGTATGTGTGTGTATGTGTATGTGTTTGTGTATGTGTATGTGTATGTGTATGTGTATGTGTATGTGTATGTGTATGTGTATGTGTATGTGTATGTGTATGTGTATGTGTATGTATGTGTGTGTGTGTGTATGTGTATGTGTGTGTATGTGTATGTGTATGTGTATGTGTATGTGTACGTGTAGTTACGTGTATGTGTATGTGTATGTGTTATGTGTATGTGTGTGTGTATGTGTATGTGTGTGTGTGTGTGTGTAGTGTGTGTGTTGTGTGTGTATGTGTATGTGTTGTGTATGTGTATGTGTATGTGTATGTGTATGTTGTGTATGTGTGTGTGTGTATGTGTATGTGTATGTGTATTGTGTATGTGTATGTGTATGTGTGTTAGTGTATGTGTATGTGTAGTGTAGTGTGTGTAGTGTATGTGTATGTGTACGTGAACGTGTAAGTGTACGTGTACGTGTACGTGTACGTGTACGTGTACGTGTATGTGTACGTATACGTGTACGTGTACGTGTACTTTTACGTGTACGCTTGCGTGTACGCGCACGTGTACGTGTGCGGACGTGTACGTGTACGTGTACGTGTACATTACGTGTACGTGTTACGTGTACATGTACGTGTACGTGTTGCGTGTACGTGTACGTGTACGTATACGTGTACGTGTACGTATACGTGTACGTGTACGTGTCGTGTCGTGAACGTGTCGTGTACGTGTTGTAGTCGTGTACGTGTACGTGTACGTGTACGTGTACGTGTGACGTGTACGTGTACGTGTACGTGTTACGTGTGTACGTGTACGTGTACGTGTACGAGTACGGGTACGTGTACGTATACGTATACGTGTACGTGTACGTGTACGTAGTACGTGTCGTGTACGTGTGCGTGTACGTGTACGTGTGGTGTAGTGTACGTGTGTGTACGTGTACGTGTGTCGTTGTACGTGTACGTGACGTGTACGTGTGACGTGTAGCGTGTACGTGTACGTGTACTGTGTACGTGTGCGTGTGACGTGTAAATGTACGTGTACGTGTACGTGTACCTGTACGTGTACCTGTACGTGTACCTGTACGTGTACGTGTACGTATCGTATGACGTAGTACGTGTTACGTGTGACGTGTACGTGTACGTGTACGTGTACGTGTAGTCGTGTACGTCGTACTGCGTGTAGTGTACGTGTGTGTTGTGTAGTGTGTATGTGTAGTTGTAGTGTGTAGTGTAGTGTACGTGTGTAGTGTAGTGTAGTGTAGTGTAGTGTAGTGTATGTACGTATTGTTTGAGCATGTCATGTACATGTGCATGTGCGTGTACGTGACGTGCTACGTGTACGTGTACGTGACGGTGTACGTGTACGTGTACGTGTTCGGTACGTGTACGTGTACGTGTACGTGTACGTGTACGTGTACGTGTACGTGTACGTGTACGTGTACGTGCGTACGTGTATGACGTGTACGTGTACGTTACGTGTACGTGTACGTGTACGTGTGTTACGTGTACGTGTGCGTGTACGCGACGTGTACGTCGTGTACGTGACGTGTACGTGTACGTGTCGTGTACGTGTACGTACGTGTACGTGTACGTGTGTACGTGTACGTGTACGTGTACGTGTTGCGTGTACGTGTGACGTGTACGGTGTCGTGTACGTGTACGTGTAGCGTGTACGTGTACGTGTACGTCGTGACGTGTACGTGTACGTGTACGTGTACGTGTACTGTAGTGTCTGTACGTGTGTACGTGTACGTGTACGTGTACGTGTACGTGTACGTGGCTGTACGTGTACGTCGTGACGTGTGCGTGTAGCGTGTACGTGTACGTGTACGTGTGCGTGTACGCGTGTACGTGTCACGTGTACGTGTACGTGTACGTCGTGACGTGTTACGTGTCGTATCGTGTACGTGTACGTACGTGTACGTGTGCGTGTACTGTACGTGTACGTGTCGTGTACGTGTGTGTGCGTGTACGTGTACGTGTGTACGTGTACGTGTACGTGTTACGTGTACGCTGTACGTGTACGTGTACGTACGTGTACGTGTGCGTGTACGTGTACTGTCGTACGTGTACGTGTACGTGTACGTGTACGTGTACGTGTACGTGTACGTAGTGTACGTGTACGTGTAGCTGTGTGTACGTGTGACGTGTACGTGTACGTGTACGTGTACGTGTGTGACGTTGTACGTGTGCGTGTACGTGTACGTGTAAGTGTACGTGTACGTGTACGTGTACGTGTACGTGTACGTGTACGTGTACGTGTACGTGTACGTGTACGTGTACGTGTACGTTTACGTGTACGTGTCGTGTACGTGTGCGTGTACGTGTATGGTGTGTGCGTGTCGTACGTGTACGTGTACGTGTACTTGTACGTGTAAGAGTGCGTGTACGTGTACGTGTACTTGTACGTGTAAGTGTACGTGCACGTGTACGTGTACTTAGTACGTGTACGTGTACGTGTACGTGTACTTTACGTGTACTAGTACGTGTACGTTTACGTGTACTAGTACGTGTACTGTACGTCGTACGTGTACGTACGGTACGTGTACGTGTACGTGTACGTGTACGTGTACGTGTACGTGTACGTGTACGTGTACGTGTACGTTTACGTGTACGTGTACGCGTGTACGTGTACGTGTCGTGTATGTACGTGTACGTGTAAGAGGTCGTGTACGTGTACGTGTACGTGTGCGTGCACGTGTACGTGTACGTGTACGTGTACGTGCGTGTACGTGTACGTGTACGTTACGTGTACGTGTACGTGTACGTGTACGTGTACGTGTACGTGTACTGTACGTGTACGGTGTGACGTGTACGTGTACGTGTGCGTAGTGACGTACGTGTGATGTGATACGTGTACATTACGTGTATCGTGTACACGTAGTAATAATTCATCTGTATCGTGTTGTGTAATATCCTGTATCGTATCGATGTATGCAATGTACTATGATGTGGTACAGTAAATATTGCTCGATCGTAGCAATTCACGTCTGCTATCTGGTATTGTTAGCTGATCGTATCTGTGTTGAGCTATCGTGTACTGTATAGTACTGTATCGTGTATCTAGCTATCTAGCTGTCGTGTATCAGTATACTATCTAACTGTCTGTATCGTGTACGTGTACGTTGATATCGTAGTACTAGTCTAGCTGTCGTGCTACTGTATCGTGTATCTGTGTACTGTTACGTGTACGTCTGTACGTAGTACTGTGTATCAGGTATCGTAGTATCTAGCATCTGTATCGTGTACGTGTACTATCTGTATCTGTACGTAGTACCGTGCTACGTGATACTGTACGTGTACGTAGTACTGTATGTACGTGTACTGTAGCTGTTACTGATCTGTGCACGTGTACGTGTACTAGCTGTGCTATCTGTATCGTGTGATCGTTGCTACGTGCTACGTCGTATCGTGTATCTGTGTACGTGTATGTACTATCGTGTACGTGTATCTGTGTCGTGTATCTAGATCGTGTACGTGTATCTGTACGTGTACGTGTACTGTGTACGTGTACGTATCTGTATCGTGTACTGTGCACTGTTCTATACGTGTGCGTGTACGTGTACTATACGATTTGCTAGTTGCTGATATTCTGTATCTAGTTTCAAGCTATCTGTATTGTGTACGTGTACTAGTGTACTGTGCTACTATGTATCGTGTACGTGTACTGCCTATCTGTGTACGTGTATCTAGTTCGTACGTGCTATGCTATCTAGTACGTGTACTATCTAGTGTCTAGCTATCGTAATATAGCTGTGCTATCGTGTACTGTACGTGTCGTAGTACTGTAGCTATCGTGTACTGTATCTGCTATCTGCTTCTTATCTGTATCTGTACTGCTATCTGTATCTGTACTGTATCTGTATCTGTACTACGTTCTAGTATGTGTATCTGTATCTAGCTACGTGTACGTGTACTAGTATCTGTATCTAGTACGTGTACTGTGTATCTACGTTAGGCTATCTAGTACTTACTGTGTATCTGCTATCTGTCGTATGTACTGTTACGTGTATCGTACGCTTATTCGTAGTATCTGGTATCTGTATCGTGCTATCTGTACTCTGTACGTGTCTATATCTGTTAGTACGTGTATCGTGCTATCTGATCGTCGTACTACGTGTACGTGTACGTGTGTACTGGTACGTGTACTATCTGTACGTGTATCGTGTACGTACTAGTACTGCACTAACTGTCTGCTATGTACTGTTCTAGTATCTGTACTGTACTGTACTACTGATCTGTACGTGTACGTACTGTATCGTGTATCGCTATCTGTATGCTTTCTAGTATCGTGTACTAGTACGTGTACTGTATCGTGTTGTACGTGTACGTGTCACTACGTACTGCTATCTACGTTGTGTGCTACGTGTAGTACTGTATCTGTACTAGTAGTGCTATCGTACTGTATCTAGCTTTCTGTACGTGTACAGTTCGTATGTGCTATGTGTATGTAGTACGTTGTATCGTGTATCGTATTCATGTGTATCGTGTAGTATGTTCAGTATTAGCTTTGTATCTAGTTGCTAAGTATTGCTATGTGCTAGTATGTATGATATCTATCGTACGCTACGTGTGTGTAGTATGTGTATCTGTACGTGTAGTAGTATGTATGTGTATGTATGTGTATGTGTATGTGTTGTGTGTTATGTATGTGTATGTGTATGTTGTATGTTATGTGTATGTGTGATGTGTATGTTTGTGTATGTGTGTATGTGTATGTGTATGTGTATGTGTAGTGTATGTGTGTAGTGTGTGTATGTTGTATGTGTATGTGTATGTGTAGTGTATGTATGTAGTAGTGTGTAGTGTAGTGTAGTGTAGTGTACGTGTACGTGTAGTGTACGTGTTGTGTACGTGTACGTGTTACGTGTACGTGTACGTGTGCGTGTATGATGTACGTGTGTGTGTACGTGTACGTGTACGTGTACGTGTACGTGTACGTGACGTGTACGTGTACGTGTACGTGTACGTGTACGTGTACGTGTACGTGTACGTGTACGTGATGTTACGTGTACGTGTACGTGTACGTGTTACGTGTACGTGTACGTGTACGTGTACGTGACGTGTACGTGTACGTGTACGTGTACGTGTGACGTGTACGTGTACTGTACGTGTACGTGTACGTGTCGTACGTGTACGTAGTACGTGTCGTGTACGTGTACGTGTACGTGTACGTGTACGTGTACGTGTACGTGTACGTGTACGTGTACGTGTACGTGTACGTGTAGTGTACGTGTACGTGTACGTGTGCGTGTACGTCGTACGTGTACGTGTACGTGTACGTACGTGTACGTGTACGTGTCGTTATCGTGTACGTGTAAATGTACGTGTACGTGTACGTGTACGTGTGACGTGTACGTGTACGTGTAGCGTACGTGACGTGTACGTGTACGTAGTACGTGTCGTAGTACGTGTACGTGTACGTGTACGTGTACGTGTACGTGTACGTGTGCGTGTACGTTGCGTAGTGCGTTAGCGTGTACGTGTACGTGTACGTGTACGTGTACGTGTAGCGTGTACGTGTACGTGTAGCGTGTACGTGTACGTGTACGTGTGCGTGTGTACGTGTACGTGTACGTATACGTGTACGTGTACGTGTACGTGTACGTGTACGTGTACGTGTACGTTTACGTGCACATGTACGTGTACGTGTACACGTACACGTAATAATTCAAATCTGAAATATCTTCTTGATAAATACCTTATCAGTATCATGTATTTAATGACTATGAATGAATGCAAAATAGGTAAATATTGTAATCGAACACAAAGAAACAATTCACTCTTATAATATTGGTTCTCTTTTAGAACTTTAGACGAAGGAATCACAATTTAAACAAATAAAACAATGAGTTAATTAATGGAGCTGGATTACCAATCTTTCAAAAACGTGTACAGATATTGCTTATAGACTAAATCCTAAGAAACTTACAATATAAACATCTCTATAGATAATTAAACTTCTACCACTTAAAAGTCTAAAATTATCTTTACATAAATAAATTCCGTAGTCTTTTATCCGGTATAATGGGGTATCCAACGGGGTTGGTTTATTCTTATTAATCCTGAATGTGTATCCATGCTTGTCATTGACACACGGCCATAACATTTACGTAACTTGACCGTCGCACCACTCGCTAACTTAAATGTCCGATTCGTGATATAAAACAGGGAAATCTGCTTTACGATATGCCCTTCACGAAATACCAACATTAGTCACGGAATATGTTTATTCGCAGTTGAACATCAAAATTCTTAAATGTTTTTACAGTCGGTCTTGTTCTGTTACAGTTGCTTATGTACTTAAATCAACAACATTTATATCCAATACTGTTTATCTTAATTCATACATGCTTTCATACCTTTATTTTGTTACTGAAAGGATTATTACAGGTGTTTTTTAGATCGGGCGGTAATACACAATAACTCAATGTTTGCTGCTTAATTTTAAATCCGCGAAAATACTTAATTTTCGGAAAACTCACTAATAATTCCAACTCTCAATAAATCCTTTCATTTGTAAATGTTTAAATACTTCATTCCCAAGATGGCTTTTTGCAGTAAACTAATATGCACTGCGGTACTAATTATTTACAAATAAAAACCAGCAAATACCGTGTCATGAGCTCACAAAATACTCGCTTGCGACCACCCCTCAGGTGTAACTCCTTGCCGAGCGTCACTTTGTGTACCTTCGAACTCCCTCCCTTATATACCTGCGGTCGCCCATTTTCCCGTCAACACATGGCGCTCCAACCACAATCAACCTATCCCAAAGGAGATTTCCACTGCTAGTCTTTCCCCGGTGGAAAAGGAACTAACACAAGCGGATACGAGAAAATCGCAGACATCTTGAATTTGTTTACATACATCCTCATACTTCTTCGGAGAGTCCCTAATTCACATTCTAATTCACCTCATACACTGTACAGATCCATATTCAACCTTTTATGAAAGTTTTACATTCGC
This sequence comes from Vesta saturnalis, assembly GCA_036346205.1. NCBI lineage: Eukaryota > Metazoa > Arthropoda > Insecta > Coleoptera > Lampyridae > Vesta > Vesta saturnalis. The sequence continues at coordinate 539,914 of JARFJB010000069.1, forward strand.
GCGATCTGCACAATTTATCAAATTCTAACACAATTTGTCCTTGAGTATGCGTTCAATTTTTCCATTACGCAATGTTACGACATTTATACAAGCAAAAATATACATACATTTTCTTTTCTACACTTTAATACGATATCAACATATAAATTCACTCATTCACACGTTTACAACAATTTTGGTACCGAATTTCTCAACACACAGTGGCACATTCCGGTAGCAGTTAACCATTATTGTCTCAATAGGGGTTTTACCAAAACTTTCAACTTAAAACTCTTTACATAATATTTATATTCTCTTTACATGATACACAAAGCTTAACTAAAACTAGTGGCGTAGCATTTATACTAATTTACATTCTGTACACACACACGCACGCACGCACGCACCCACACACACACGCGCACACACACGCACACGCACACGCACACGCACACGCACACGCACACGCACACGCACGCGCACCCACGCACACGCACACGCACACGCACAGCACGCACGCACACGCACAGCACACGCACACGCACACGCACACGCCCACGCACACGCACACGCACACGCACACGCACACGCACACGCACACGCACACGCACACACACACACACAATTTCTCGTGCAAACTCACGTTCATTCACCACGCAAAATACGTCCTACGTACAACACAACACTACATACACACAGTGCGTAAAAGTAATCTCACAGTTTTACTTCAATTGTTTTGTAATAAACGTGTTGTTCAAACAAAAATTATATGAAGAAAATACATTTTGTGATAGATGGTTCTCATTTTCTGACGTAACCAGGGTGACTTCACGTCTCCTAGCAATGATCTTCGATTTCACATGTTTTAGATCTTAAAGAAATAAAAATGCACAGTCTAAGACTTTACAAACGGTGAAGGGGTGTCAGAAAGGATCAGTTCATAATTTGACAAAAAGATACTTTTGTGAAAAGTCTAGTCTCAAAAGTCACGTAGGAGACTCGTCAGTCACGTAAAAATTAACCTGCAAAACGTATTCTGAGGTAGGCGATATAGCCCCTGATGTAATCATACTTAGGATGTAATAATACATGTTTACGGAGTTATCCTAGGATAGAATTCCAGCCGCAGCACAGAGCACAATAGATTAAAATGTCAGCAAAATTCGATTGAAGGTATTTAAAAAGTGACAGTGTGTGTGAAGGTCATGTTATAGAAATAACTTTGGGTTTTTTGAAAGCGTTGAGTAAATTAGGTGGAGGGTATTAAAGAGTGCAGTAATATCTTAAAAAGTAAAAGTGGTTAAGCACTCACAACGAAAGGTTTAGCCGTTGGATTTTTATCAAGGCTAAACAGCTAGTTTGTACTAAATGTGAAATGTGGTAGGGAGAAATAACTTGCATGCACTCACTGACTGAGATTCTGGATCAAGTTGTAGAAACCAATTTCAAAATGCAGGAACATATCTTAAGATACGCAACTAGTTTCCGGATGTTGAATGAATTTGAAGATAAATGTTCCAAGGTCCTTAATCAGGATATAAGAACCTAGACGCTGGACCAGTTTCAGGATTCTTAGTCAAGATGCAGAACCTAAGATGTGGAAACCAGTTTCAAGATACAAAACGACTCGCAGGATTGGTCCTTAGAGAGAATGAGCCTTGTAAACATGGCGGAAAAGCAAGTAGGGGCGAGGACCAATCAGAAGACACGTTTGGGGTAGGACATGAAGTGGAGGACCATTTAGAATGAGGGAGGCTGGTTTACAAGGGTGGGATTCAACCAAAAACGGGGGTTATGTTGAGGAACCAATCTGAAGAGGGACAGAGTGTTTGGGAAAACTTATAATGACGGAAGCCTGAAAGGATGATGGGCCCATTTAAGAGATGTAATCCGAAGGGGTTGAAAAACTAATCAAAAAGAAGCTGATAAAAATTAGTGGACCGAAAAAAAAGATAGTCACAATAGGGGTCGTGCAAGTAGTTAGGAGTGGCGGGTGAGTTGAAAAATTTTAACCAAACTAAATTATCATTTTGCCGTCTACAGAAGTCAGACGTTTTCATACTTCAATTCAAAATTGTAGGTAACCAAAATACGATTGGTTGGTTACTCATTTTTACCTTCCAACCTACATATACATGTACAGGTATAGGAGGTTATGCAATCGACTTTTTTTTCCTCAGTATACTGTAGTTTAAAATATTTTATGTGGCAAATTTGGTATGGTTGAACTCAGAAAAATATGGGCTATTAATTTTTGATATAAAAATATTGTTTCTATTTAAAAAAAATTTCGATGACGTCACATCTAGGTAGTGGGGTTAAAAATGATTGTTTTAAAACAAATAAAAAAACAAAAATAAAAATCGGTGTGTCCGAGCTTTACCTCTGAAAATAGTTAACTCGTGAGATAATGGGCCGTTTCCACACTTTATGGACGCACTATATATATATATATATATATATATATATATATATATATATATATATATATATATATATATATATATATATATATATATCATTGCTATTTTGAAAATATCCTACCGAATACCAGACGCTATCTCTCAATCCCTTCAAACACATATATTATTTTCACATTAAATTTTCCTCTGATTCGATCTTTAGTTCATACGTGTCACCGAATCTCTATTTCACCTCATATGGTCCCTCCTATGGGAGCAATTATTTTGCGCTTAATTCCTTTATTATTACTCGGTCGCCTATATCAAACACTTTTTTCTATTTTATTTTTTTTATTCTCTTTTCTTTCAAACTTATCTTGATTTTTCGCACCTTGTGCCTTATTTTGATTAGCTGTCTCTCAAATTCTTCATCATTTTCCTCTTCTTGCTCCCAGGGTCTCACGAGAAAACCCTTCTTCATGAAATATTGCGGCGTAACTTCAATTATAGTAGATGGTACATTATTTATAAAATCTTCCACTAGCTGAACATACTTCGACCATTTCTCATGGCATTCTCCGTATAATAAGATTCTCAAATATTTCGCTACTTCTTGAATATATCTTTCACTAGGATTCGCCTTGGGATGTCTGATAGAGCAGAATCCTACTGTTATTTGCTGTTCCGTCCAATAAGTTTTAAACCTTTCGTTATTGAAATAAGTGGCATTATCTGCGATAATTTTCTGTTGATTTCCTATGAATTTTTCTAACGCGTTTATGGTCTTATCGGTAGTACATTTTGGTTATTTAATCTGAATCTATGTTGATATACGATCAAACATGAAAATTGCGAAAAAATAGCTTGTAAATAAAGCTATTCTAATAGTTGATCCTATAATTATTACCAACAAGTAGCCTTTGAGTACTAAAATTAGTTAGAATCATATTTGCTACTAAATACAGATGTAAAATACTTTCAAATTTGCAGTAAAATTGGATCAATTGATGAAGTAATTTTCAATTACCGAGTCTTACACAAATAGTTCGAGGAACACTAAAAATATGCTTGTTTACCTCTTTATTTAAAGTGAGCGCTTATTCCTAAAAGATAATATGTATATTATGTATTTGAAGTTGCGTAAATTATTAGCTGTTCAAACTGCTTAATGACAGACACGTAAGGAACAAGGCTAGACCTACATTTTAAAAAGCTTAAACCGTACGTATCTCAGGGTGCGCGTGCGTGTGCGTATGCGTGTGCGTGTGCATGTGCGTGTGCGTGTGCGTGTGCGTGTGCGTGTGCGTGTGCGTGTGCGTGTGCGTGTGCGTGTGCGTGTGCGTGTGCGTGTGCGTGTGCGTGTGCGTGTGCATTTGCGTTTACGTATGCGTGTGCACGTGTGTGCGTGCATGCGTGCGTATGTGTGCGTGTGGATGTATGTTAGCAGTCACAATAACTTCATAAGAACACGTACGTACTTAAAATTTCATATTTAAGCTTGTTTTACATTTTTACGGAGCTGAAATTCAGTGACGGATAGGCTGTATATTTCAATGACAAAAATTCCAACACTTAAACTTTAAACATATCGATTAATTTTGTTCTATGCAATTGTTAATGCGACGCTTAATTAGCGGCAAAAAATTTACTGAGGTAGAATTTAAGTGTTAGTTCAAATTTGTTAATATCTGAATAACGATTAATTATAGAAAAAATGTGTAGACATCTTTTTTTATAAAAAATTTAGTTTTATATAACTTTTCTTTATAAAGTTTCTGAGTATAAAGCGAATTAAGTCTAAAATTAATTAAATAGGATTGAAAATGATTAAATTATATTATCCGCATTTTATAGAAAGCGGGCGGCGTTGGAATTTTCTTTAGTTTAGCATTTATATGTCTGTTAACGTCTATCTGACATGAAGTTTTAAACGTCCATCTGACATATTACTGTTTTTTTACAATATTGACTGTTTTCTTTATGAAATGAATTGATTGCATAATTATCCTAAAATAAATATTAAAATTATTTCGTTTTTTTTTAATTGTCACTTTGTATGTTGGAAGGTCCTGTGTTGTTTCACACCAGATATTGTTAGTAATGTAAAAACTGTATTCAATGATTCACGGATATTTCATTGTCAATGTCATAGTCAAAAACAACTATAATACTACAATGTCTATAAACGTTTGTTCCGCGTTACATACTTACAGGTAGGTGGAAGAATGATAATTTTACAAACATATTCATATCAGTACTATACCTTTTCAACTTCAATTTCAGAAATAATAATTTTAATTTGGGAAAAAGTAATTGCAATTTTAGAAAATATAAATTTTATTTGCGAAATAGTAGTTTCAATTTGAGAAAAAGTAATGTTAATTTGAGAAAAAGTAATATCAAGTTCAGTAATAGTAAATTCATTTTAAGTATAAGTTAATTCAATTTCAGAATAAGTAAATTTATTTTCAGAATACATTAGTTAGACAAATGAACCTAAATAAAATTTCAACACGTAAATTTATAAAAAAAAAAAACATATTAAACAGTAATATCGTCCCTTCGTATTGCACATGGGTAAAATCGCTGAACATAGTTACATGATTGTAAACACATTTGTCCCGTTATTTGCCTCATTGAATTGTCTGCAGTTCTTTCAATAAATTGCAAACGAAATTCTGTCTGGGTCCATTTGGATCACCCGCCATTACCTCATTATGATGTTGTTGCAGAGTCCTTTTTATATTTGACTTAAATGAACTCCATATGTGCTCAATAGGGTTCAACATAGGGCTATATGGTGCCAATCTGCAAAATACTACTCCTTGAAATACCTCTTCTTCAGTAATGGTTTCTACTTGAGAATGAGCTGGTGCGTTATCCAAAACAACAATAATGTTATTGGATTCATTGCCATTTTGTATACAAAAACGTAAACATCGTTTTATCCAAGACTGGAAATCTTGTTTTTTGAAGGCCTCTCTTTCGCTCCCAAAACTCCGTTCTTATAAAAGACATACATCCAATAACATGTAAATTAGGTTCCTTGGAATTAGGTAGTTTAACAACGGCACGTTCTCCTCTTCTCGCCCTTCCACAACTTCGTCAGCGAAATAAATTAAAATTTGTTTCATCCACATACAAAATTAATTTCTGCAATGCAGTGTGTTGAAGTGTAGTTTCAACATAGTGCCTTCGAAGTTCCTTATTTTCTGGAGTATTGGCGCCCTCTGGTAAGATATGGTTTTTTTTTAATGTAAATAATCGCCCATCTAAACGTTTCGAAATAGTTTTCGTGGGAAACGTTTATGTTATGTTCGCGACTGAGGCGTTCACAAATGCTTTTTAGCGTCATTTGACAATTTTCTTCTAGCCAAGAAAGAATCTTCTCTAGTACTACTTCAGTAAATTTAACGCGACGTTGACCACCTCTTTGCATCCTATTTGGATTTCCTTTCTTTATCCAATTATAGGCAGTTTTAATGGAACCCCATTAGCTCTAGCTACTAATTTCCAGTTTCCACCCATATCTGCCTCGTTCATTACACGCTGGCGGGCATCATCGCTGGCTTTACCATACTTTCCTCGACGCCTTCTTACACGATTATTTTCCATTTTTAATATTTTATTAGTTAAAGCACAGATATACTGCCAACTACTTACGAATAATGCTGACTTTCAGATGAAAAATTTGTGGTGACGTTCACTTTTATTCATAGTATACTAGATATTGTTTTTAATATAAACTCTTCGCAAACTGAATTTACTTTTTCTGAAATTGATGTTACCTTTTCCCAAATTAAAATAACATTTTCTTAAATTGGTGTTATTTTTTCTCAAATTAAATTTACTTTTTTCTAAATTAAACTTAGTTTTTCTTAAACTGGAATTACTTTTTCTCAAATTAAATTTATTATTTTCCAAATGGAAGTTCCTTTTTCTGAAATTGAAGTTGAAAAGGTATAGTGTTATGCTTCTAGTGTGAATGTAATTTAACTAATATAGGTATGAACAACGAACACAAGCTGATTTAATTCTACACCTACTTAATTACAAATACGAAACATTTTATTTTATTGCTTACTTATAATAACTATTAATGGATTTAATTTCATTCAGTTAACATCAATGTAATTGTTTTAGTATTATCTTAACTAAAGTTTACTAACCTCACATGTTTATTGTATACAATACATAGTTGGTTTTAATGAAAATACTTGAAAGTTAATCATTATATCAGTGCATTCTAATTACTTTTCTCATTCTCGATTAACCACTGTGGGAATGTTACCTTATTAACCTTATCTAATTATAGTAATGCATTTGATATGATTGATCATTTGCATCTGTATACTATGCGAATGCAATTTGATTTATAGCCTTATGCAAAGTAAGTGATAAAAAAACTATATATTAAACTGTAAGGAAGTTGTGAAAGTCACATTTACACATTCTATAGCGCTCACTGTGTGATCGGACCTTAAGTTTTTCTGTATCGTTTGCAACAGTAGCCGGCCATTAACTTTTATTTTATTTCCATATTTCGTAGATTACAGGTAATTATAATTTTTTATAAATCAAATTTTATCTAAAAGCAACAGCTACATTTCCTTTAATGAAGCACGTGCATATTCTAACCCATTTAGTTTTTCTAGATTTTTATTTTAAGGAAATATGCAAATATTGAAACTATTAACTAAAAACACGAAATACGAAAAAAACCAGTTAGAATTGATATCTTAATAATCACAACAATAACGAGAGAGAATTTAACAACCGTCTCAAAACTTATGCTATACATTTTATAGGAAAATACTTATAAAAATTGTTTTAAATGCACATCCCTAGAAAGAGTACGGGTGTAGAAATAGATATGTTGTGGAAGATATATGCATGTTTTATTATGAAATTTTATATTTAAATAATGAGTTTTGCGTAACATTCAGGTTGTTTATGAAACTTCAATAAATTATGTTACTTTTAAACTAAAATACGATAGGATCGTGTATAGAATTCTTAGATTCAATAAAATAAAGTGATAGTTAATGATAACTACGTACATATCTGAGTATTAGGAATATGTGAATATACAGAGTGAGTATTTAGTGTGGGATTGGTCGATTACTCCGTTATGATAGAGTACATCAAAAAAAGTTAATTACCTACACAAATTGTAGGCAACGATATGCTCGTTATTTGAAAAATACGCCGATCTCTACAGAATGATTCATAACTACGTGGTAACACAAACATACAATTTTTTTAATGGGACACCCTGTATATTTCGACATATTTAGATTCTTCTTATAATCCCTGTTCTTACAATATGAGGTTGTACACTTTGTCCCATTTTAGTTGAAATTGTAAGGTATCTCGTTTGCAAGCAAAAACAGAACGATGCAGTTTTCGCGACCCTGTTCTACTTTTTCGTGAAACGAAAGTTGCCACAAACAGAATTATCATAGTCCTATTAATATTTGAGATGCAGGGCGAAATTCAAAATTTCTGCTTTTCCTTGTAATTTATCAAAATGGTGAAAAGTGCGTTTTATACAGAATTTTCCGTAGAATTTAGTGGGCTTACTCTCAGCTTTCAAAAAATATATATTGTGTGGTACTCATTTTACACTATTAACCTCAAAAATGAATGTTACGTTAATTTAACATTTTGATGATATAGATGGCCATGAAAAAACAAGGTTAAGGGTTAGAAAGTTTTATGCAAAAACACAAAATTAAAAACATAACACCTACAATTTTACATGGCTAATATAAATTACTAAAAGAGACGTTCGAACTGATAACCATTCTGTCTTATGCATGCTTCACACACTCTGCCAGTTCGTTTTACAGCATTAAGCACTTTAATAGGGTTATCTTGTAAATGTCTGAAAGCTGCTCTTACTGCATTTGTGAAACGTTCAATGTTATCATATTGAGTTTGGTATATTTAATTTTGCAAGTAACTCCATAAAAGGAAATCTAAGACTGGCAAGTCCGGAGACCTAGGAGGCCATCTTATGGGCCCATTAGTGCCAATCCATCTATAACCAAAATTGTTTCCCAAAAACGAGAGTATAATTTGCGCATTATGAGATGGACCTCTTGGAAATGAATTTGGTTCAAGTGAGCGAAAGGAATGTAAGCTAATAATTCGGGCACAACCATTTCTAAAATGTCCAAATATCTAGGAGCAGACAAGTTCCCTTCAAAAATATAAAATTTTATTTTTAATCCTAATATAAAGCAGAAAACGTTTAGTCCAAATCGTCCTTGTTTTCTTTGGGGAATACTTGGTGTTGATTTTCTTGAGACCAGAATCTGCTATTGTGCATGTTTAAAACACCTGAATTGCTAAAATGTACCTCGTCTGGCCATATGACATTTCTTCCCAAGTTGGGTACTATATTTAACATGTTTAAGTACCAATTGCAAAATATTAACCTACGTTCAGCGTTGCCATGATGTAGATGTTGAACAAGTCTAAATTTATATGGTTTATATTTATGGTGGTGAATTATTCTTTGGATTTTTTATTTTGAAACTCCAATACTACTTGATATAGTTCTGCAAGAACTTATAGGGTTACCCCCCCCCCCCCCCCATACCGACTAAAACGGTAACCTCATTAATCTCTGGATTTTCTTTATTATATTTTTTTGGCCTATGTTTAGAAAATGATCCATAAAAACTCCTTTTTAATCTATAAAACGTGATTTTACTAAGTTGTCTCCGTTTTCGAAACCTACATAGATGTAAAGTTACTTAATTATCAAAATGAATACCAAGGGAACTACATTTACCTGTTAAAATACAAATTTATTGCTGCGTCGGCGTTTTCATTACTCTGACCAAAGCAAATCGGCATATCATATTTTTCAAAGTTTTAAAAATTTTGATTTTCTGCCATATTTTGCACAATACAATACGATTGTTGCACTAGAATAATTTTAATCAGATTTGACAGGTGAATTACCTTTATGTCAGACTAGGCCCAGCCTACCTACAAATTTAGATATAAAGTATTCTTTGTAAGTTTTATTGCATTAGTATCTTTTTCTGAAGCTATAATATGCATTTTACCCAATTAAAAAAAATTTGTCAGTTTGAATATGTTTCAGAAACTGTTGTACCTAATTTGCATAATTTTTTGTTATTATTCTTGCATTTCTGGGTAAAAGTCCTTAGATTTATTATAATCGCGTATTTACATATTTGTAATTATAATAAAGCAGTAAGAATCTAGTAGCCCTTTCTTAATATTCAAATACATATTGGACGTTCAGGAAAATACGAGTTTATAGGTTTCATGGCCAACTATATCATCAAAAGGTTAAATTAACGTAACATTCACTTTTGAGGTTAATACTGCAAAAATGCCACACAATATATATTTTTTGAAAGCTGAGAGTAAGTTCTACTACCTAATAAAAATATATACAGACTGTTCCATTTAAGAAAACAAAACTTTAGTTGATTGCGAAGAAACTGACTTTTTGTGGGGAAAACACTTTTCACCATTTTGATAAATTACAAGGCAAACCAGTTACCAGGGGTGCTTAAAATGTGCAAATTTTGAATTGCGCCATGTATCTCAAATACTAATAGGACTATGGCAATTCTGTTTGTGGCATCTTTCGCTGCACGAAAAAGAAGAACAGGGTCGCGAAAACCGTATCTTTCTATCTTTGCTCGCAAACAATTTCAACCAAAATGGGACACAGTATACATAACCATACCCAGCATTTAAAGAGCAATGACCATTTCTATATAGAAATCGCTGTGATATAAACACTATGTACATATATGGAGAAGTAATATATAAATAATTGTTTATTTTACATAGTAAGGTAAACAATATGTTCTAGTATTGAAGCTAACTGTAACAAAAATCATCGACGAATATATAGGGCGAGTCAAAAAAAAATCACGTTTTGCTCAAATTTTTTATGTGTATATTTTAAAGAGTGTATTTGTTATGCCCTTTCATTTTTATGAAGTATTCCCTACACCTAAACCCATTACTTTCCGAGATATTTTTAATTTTCTTCTAATTTTAGGAATTCCTTAAATTTGTGTGCCTAAAAATAATTTAATCTTGGATACTTCTGCAACAAAATTATTTTTATACAATAAACAATTAAAACGTAACATAAACCATAACGATATGCATTGAAAGTAGGTAATTTCTAGATTAATATTATTTCAACAGTAATCTGGCCAAAGTATCTTTAAGAAAACAAAACAGGTAGGCTTTGAAAAAATGACAGTTCTCATATTATTATCTTCTTAATCAGTGCTTTAAAAATGAATTTTTCTGTAGAAGAACTAATAGATATGATTCGGGTATTAGGAGAAAGTTCGAGAAATTATCTACTTGCATGCAGAATATACTAACATAGATATCCTGAACGGAGGCGCCCAAAAACAAAAGCGTTTGAAAGTATAATGGATCGTTTTGTTCGTGCTGGATCAGTCGTGAATGACAAACATGAAAGGAATAAAATTTTATAACTGAAGAAAAGGAATATGATGTACTGCTAGCCGCTACTGAGGATCCCTACATCAGCACTTGTGAAATTTCACGTCAAACCTCGGTCGTAAACATACTTCACAAACATAAAATACATCCCTACCACATACAATTACATCAAGAATTGACATATGATGGTTATCCTCGCAGATTAGTTTTTTGTGAATGGGCTCAGCAGTGGCCGATTTTTTTGGATTTTGTGCTTTTTAGAAATGACGCTACATTTCACAAAAAATGGAACAGTGAATAGACATAACTTTCATTACTACACAACAAGCAATCCTTACTGTAATAATACTCATAGTCAAATTAAGTGGTCTATAAACGTTTGGGGTGGTACTATGTAATTGACCCACATTTTTTTGACGACCGTGTGACTGGTGGTGTATATCTAGATTTTCTCAATAATCATTTGCCATTGTTACTTTAACATGTCCCGCTGAATATTAGACAAACAATGTGGTTTTACATGATTGTGCTCTAGTTCATCACAGTGCCGCAATTCACAACCATCTAAATAATCACTTTCATTACAGTGCCGCTATTCACCACCATCTAAATAATCACTTTCCTGCAAGGTGGGTAGGCAGAGGAGGACCAACTGCATGACCAGCTCGATCACCGGAGTTGTCAAAAATTGATTTCTTCGTGTGGGGCTTCATAAAGAGTCGTGTGTACCACAAGTCCCCAACAACACCAAACGATATGAAAAATAGCCCACTCATTTGAAAATCGAATACAAACTTGCATTGACATTGTAGGTGACATTTTGAACACTTACTTTAAACTGATTTTGTGTTACGAAATATTCTGTTTAAATCTGTTATAATTATGTAAAAATATTATCTATGGAGGACGTCTACTGGGAAATTACTCTAAATGTTATGTGTTACTAATTTAAGTTTTAGGCTAAGAGTACATAAGTTGTACTTATAGTCTCATAAATACTGATTGTACAAATATAGGAGTTAAATAAAAAAAGAAAAAAATTTAGAAATTGCCTGCTTTCATTGCATATTCTTATGGCTTATGTTACCTTTCAAAATTATTGAGGGCTGCCATGTCTAAATTTTGAAATTTTGGAATTATTTTCAGTTTTCTATAGGTTTAGGAATTTTTTTGTTATTTTCTAAAACAAAAATGGAGCTTTTGTTGTTAATCAAAGTAAAATGAAAGTTTAAAGGGCAAATGTGACTTACATTTTAGGTATCAATGTTTAGGAAAACCCTTTTACTATGTTGAGAGGAAGCATTCGTTAGTGTCTTTGTAAATAAAGATAGTTTTGTGTAAATAAATGTATTGGTTATTTTAAATTGGGCGAATTTGCTTAAATCAAGTTCATCATATAAAAATAAATTAAAGAACGCATAAAAGTTATTACATTGTATGGTACATCTTTTGCAAAAGTTAAATGTAGCCGCCAGTTCACCACCGTTTCTGTTGATCAGAGTTTGGTTTTAAATAAAGAATTGGGATTCTATGCACGTAAAATTTAAGGTTGATTTTCGTCGAGATTTTCTTTGATGCATATACAGGGTTACTTAAATAAGGTTTCGTGAAGAGATAAGTGTTGTTGACGATGTTCGAGTTTGAATTCATGGACTTAGAAAATTTGAGTACCTTTTCTTTAATAGGCTAATGAAAGGGGTTTAAAAAACCAATGTGGCGACAAGTGAAATTATTCACGAGAGCAGTTGTAGTAGTTTAGGCGTAGAAGCGTCCAATTTTTTGGTGTTAAGGTGACGTAGTGTATACCTCGGAACAACGTTGACCACAGTCCGTGTCGAAGGAACCATCGTAGCAGGGTTCTCATTCTCTCAGAACCCAAATAAAGGATCATACATTTGTTCATCCTTCACGGGACCAGTTTATCGTTGCGTGTAGTTGGTCCATAGGGACCTATCGAAATCCAGAAAGGCGTTTAGTGTTTAAAGTTACCAAGTGCTTTCGTCGTTCTCTGGAGAGGTCTTCACTTTTTGCGGAAAAATCCAACGTTCATTCCAAAGTTTCAAACGTAAAGTTCACAGAGCGCCGTTAATTAAATAAACTGCTATAAATAAACCAGTTTTTTTGTTACGTTACAAATTATAAGTGTTAATCAGGATTTAATGAGCTAAAAGTAATGAGTATCAAGCAGAACTAGGTACAATCAATTGAAATTTAATTATAACGCAAGTTGAAAGACAGGCCGTCATTAGCCGAATTGTACTGGGAGCTGCTAGCGTCGTGCTAGCAGCCATAGAGTTGAGGCCTTCCTGCATATCCGTTCTGGATGACAGTGTAGCAAAAGAGCATCCTCTACCTAAGGTAACATTTCTGTGTTTTTTATTATCGTGGTGGGTGACGAAAGCTAATAAATTTATGGTGTGTAATTTGCATTATTTTGTTATGCGTTTGTATAAATGCCTCCTGTTTAAAGATTAATTTTGTTTTAGTTGGTTTATAGTTTAAATTGTAATCCAGGCGTATCCATCCGCATTATTACCCAAATTTATTTAAAGGGTTTTCTTTATTTTTGTTTAAACTGACGAATTTACATCGAAAATTATGTAACAACTGCATTATAAGCACGCCATTCATTTGTAAAATAAAAGTAACTATTTGTTATCTTGGACATTTGAATCAATTTTATAGTATATTTTAATAGAGGTCATCGTGAGCTGTTTCACCGTTAATGGATAACTTAGGTGATTGTAAAATTTGTGTTGACAATTCGATGGTTCTGTTTTTATTTATTCATTCTCATTAAATATATTTAGGTTATTGGACTTGTTTCTTTTCATGTGAGCCTATTATTACACAGCATCTACCGACACGCATTTTTAAGGTTTACCGTTTTTTTTTAATTTGCTCTTCGAATTAACGTCATTACATTGTGTTTAGTTTTAATAAAACAATTACGGCCGATAGCTTTTCAAGTGATTATTTAATTTTAGCGTAACATTTAGAAGCTGATAAATCACTGCATTATTTTCTTTTATGGTTTGAGCAAGATTAATTGCGATTTGCGGAATTTTCATTTCAAGTGGTTGTGTACAGAATTAAAGTTTTTTTTTTTTGTTCTAGAAGTGAAATTACCTTAAGAGTCGATTTTTTTTAATGACGTACCGTAACAACAGATTATTGTTTTCTTACCAAATTAGTGATTGATTTTTGCGGCACGCAATTATTTTTAGTTAATATTCAGGTTGGCTGGTTCCAGTGCCACCTGCGAAGATTACTTTTAGATAAGCGAGTTATTTGTGCATTTTGAACAAGCTGTGAACTGACGTAATTAGGAACTTCAACCCCAATCGTGACATCTCAAATACCCTGGCGCCCTTTTCCGGTTTTATGTCGTTTCGATCCCTATTTGGACTTATATACGATAAACGATCCTATTATGCACAAAATTTAGTACACAAGATCCACCCCGACTACTGGCTAGTCGAGCAAAAGCCAAGTTTATCTGTTCTCTCGTTTTATTGCCAGTTTATACCGTAACACACAAACGATATCACTCCAACACGAACTTGTTTTTGCCGCGGAGCAGCAATATTTAGGATTTCTTGCGCCCAGTAATGTTTGTTATCACGATTAAATAAACAGCTATTCTAATGTTCTTGAACATTGGTTAAAATCTATTTGCAAAATTCACGCACTGAATATTATTCCCACGCAGTATTGTTTGAGATAATTTATTTATTGGAATGAGACTTGTGTTGTTTTCAAAACTTATATTTCTCGAGGCGACACTTTTGGATTAACCACAATACACACTAGGTAATTCTTAATATTCAATGGCAAAATTTTGCTTCTGTGGATTTCTTATACTTCCACACTACCTCATATTCAAATATAATCTACCGAAAACTTGCAAATTCACGCACACCGATACTTTAACAAATTATAGCAAATTTTGTTTTGTGCTATTTTCTTCGTTTAAACTTTGTTAAGAATTAAGTTTTTTTCTAAATGAACATATTATCACTCGTTGTATACGTTAAAAATAAGGAAAACAAGCAATCTACTACTTTTTTCTCGAAAATATGTATATACAGGGTGAATCTTATCTAATCCGCCAAAATTAAAGGAGTGCTAGAACTCATCATTCTAAGCAAAAAAGTTCATATGTACATGGGTCCGGAAATGCTTAGTTTCCGAGATACAGGGTGTCAAAGTTGAAAAAAGAAAT
>JARFJB010000069.1:560000-647500 GCA_036346205.1 Vesta saturnalis
AACGTAGTATAAAGTTACATATTTTTAAGTATTTAATATATAATCACTGTATAATGAGTTTTTATTATTATGATGCAACATTAATGTTATTAGACGTTTTTAAAATATTTGTATTTTTGAATGTAAATTTTTTTTGTAAGTACAACATAATTATTAAATACGAATTTAGGTTTTCTGTATTACATTCTAAATAGTTAATGTCCGTATGTAATCGAGTATTTTATATTCAACCATTCACAAAAGCGTGTTTTAGTGAGGTACGTTGTATAAAAAATTCAGTTTAGCATATGACAGCGCTGAAGAAAAAACTTCTAAAGGTGAGCGTATTATTTTTAATCTATGTTTTTTTACCTGATATTGCTAACAAAAATGCCGATAAAGATTTTTAAAATGTATTATCATGCTTATAGGATAACGTCATAAGATACGCTCTACAAAAATAGTAAGTACGCATTCGTGGATTTAAACTTATAGTTATTGTTAATTCACCTATATAATAATAAACTATTAAAACCTTTTGCCTTTTATTTCCGTTATATCAACCTGATATTCTTAAAAACGTGTTAATTTTAATTTAACTCTATGTTATATATAAGTAATTAGTACTTTTTAATGGGTTTTTACAGCTGTTAATGAACACGTTACAATGAAATAGTTTTGTGTGTATGTAATTAAACATGCAAATAAATCAGATATGATGTTCCTAATGTATAGGTGGTGGCTGTCTAGAGGATCTACCTATACATAAAGCATCATTCCATTAGGGTAGAAATTATTTATTATTTCACGTCATATTTAATTAAACTTGAATGTATTCAGTTTCAGCTGTAATCTGATTTCCGCAAAACTGTACGACATAATTTCGGTTGATTGGTTGAGATTGATCTGGTGATCGGGCGTGCTTTGTTTGAGATTGATTAATTAATTGAATTGTTGTGTGTGTGTGTGTGTGTGTGTGTGTGTGTGTGTGTGTGTGTGTGTGTGTGTGTGTGTGTGTGTGTGAGAAAGAGAGGGAGGAAGAAACAAGATAGAGTAAGAGAGGTGTGCATTATAAGCTTCTGTTATAGAAAATGTTCATTAGTCTTTACGCCGCTAGATGGCACTAAAATCAATTTTTACTCAAAGGGGCCAGGGGGGTGGCGAAGGCCTGAGAACAAGTTGCGAAGCCCTACACGTGTCGCACAAGAACCTCCTTATTAGAAATACAACGTTTTAGGTAAAAGATCATCCAGTAGCATGTGGCCATTTTAAAGCAATAGGGTCGATAATTTTAATAATAATATTTTATTAATTATGCAATTTCCAACATTGTATGCGTGTGCATTTGCCTAACCTCCAGGGGCACTGTTCTTAATATAGCCAGAAGGTCCTTAATACCACCAAATAACCCTAAGATTAACCCTAGACCAGCCCCACCCTAACCTCCAACCCTAAATACAGTTCTAAGCCAAGACCAGCCCCCACCCCTGTCCTCGCGTTAGCAAAAGTCCTAGCTGTCAAAAGGTCCTTAATACAGCCATAAGGTTTAACCCCAAAGAAATCATAAAAATAAGGGTAATACAGTCCTTCACGTATGCGAGTAAAAATAATTAGGGTTGAAAACACGGTATCACACGTGCATGTGTAAAAATAGGGGTGAAAATACACGTCCTATACGTGAGCGAGTAAAATAATTAGGGTTAAAAAAGGGCCTTCGAAAAGAAAGGATACGGTCTCACACGAGGGTATATAAAAATAAGGGTTGAAAATGCGGTCTCACACGTGGATGTGCAAAAATAGGGGTGAAAAAACACGTCCTACACGTAAGCGTGTAAAAATAAGGGTGGAAAATCCGGTCCCCCACGTGGGCGGGGTTGTGACGTCAAAATCCAAGATGGCGGCGACAAGTGCCTCCCTTCTACTATCGAGAATTACGTTTACATTCACCGAAAATTAACAATAGGTCAACTTTTTCACTGTTATTCATTTTAAACAATTATTTTGATTGAAATCAAATTAAACTTTTATCTGATTGTCAATTGCAATAAACGAAAAAAACAATTGCGATGCGTTTTTGTTGACGTACGCTGCCGACGGTTTTGTTTGATTCTTCTAATCGTATAATAAAATAGAAAAACTTTCGATGGAATTTTTCTCTAATTTTTTTTTATGAAACCCTATAAGAATTTTATACGTATGTATTGACCGGAAGCTTAAAAAATTATCTAAACCAAGCACTTAATAGAGTATTTGTAAATGAATAAAAAACTATTTAAACACTTTCTTGTGAAACGCAATACAAAAGAGTTATTGAGTGCGTCCGATTATATTGAACGCACTGTATATGGATTTTCATTTATTTTGAACAAATGTTTCTGTACAAAAAAACGTTACTGTCAACTCCGTATATTGCTAACACCATATCTTGTCGCTTCCACACCATGTTGCCAAATTGTAGAACACAATAATCCCTACATTGTAAATTAAATCCAAAGTGAATATTGATACTTCTGGGTTCTCAGAATGAACTGTTACGGTAAGATTGGCTTATAAATTAAGTGACAAATCGGCGTTTTAGTCAAGCAGATGTTTTCAAAGTATGTGATTTTATTTCAGTAGACGTCTTCAAGGACCTTCAATCTTCTTTATAAATCATCTATATTGATTTGCTTAAAATGTGATGTAAGTGTGGCCAAATTTTGATTTTTTAATAGGAATCTCGTAAACTATAGTAATAATGAACCTCGCATCTTAGATCTCTTTTTTTTGAGAAAAACTCAATGGTGTACTTCAAATTTGGCTAACGTTTTCTGTTTTCGAGTTATAATCAAAGATACAGATTTTCGAATTTTCATTTTATGCGCATATCTCTCATGAAAACAGAAAACAATTATTTCTACCTTCTTCAGACACTTTTTTGATAGAAATGTAGTGGTGCAGTCAATTCTTTAGAATACTCTTGAAATTCGAGTTATAGCATAAAGTTGTATTTTTGTATATGAAACACATAGTTGACTATGGCACCAAAAAATTACTAATTTTTTTTTCTGATTCCAACGATATATATCCTGTGAGTTCAAATTGTTCATTTTTTCAGAAGTTTGCGCAATATTTTTAATCGGGATAGCTTCAGAAGCCGTATATGTGGGTTAGGGGATCTAGATTCTCGCACTGAGCGAATACATTCAACTTATTTAAAAACAAAAATTTTAACGGTCGTAATTCTGCCAGAAAGTTAAATATGCAATACGTAGATCTAAGATACCTAATTCTTCTCCAAACGAGTCGTGATTTTGCTTTTTTAATTGTGCCCCTAAACAGTCTAAGTTTAACCTAACGTGCTAAAGCACTTGGGAACACTCAGTAGAATGCATAGTGGGATTTTGAATTGTAAAGGGATGTCTGTGAACGGTTACCTTAATTTTTTTCATATCAGAAGTAAAAGGAAAACAGGAACTAGGAAGATCATTCCAGAGTTTAGAAGTGGAGAATAATGTAGATTTCTCCCGTTTGGTACCACAAGTGTAGATTTATAGTGCATATTGATGATGTGAATGAACGAAACAAGTATTTCCAGCAAAGCTGGCCCGAGATGGTGTTAAAGAAAGTAATTCATGCGCACAATAACCATTGTAATTGAAACAATTCTTTTATGCTCAAGGGACTGTATTTCCGAAGTGAAGGACGGGTTATTTATAAGATTATAGTCTAGATTTGAAGATACAGTCCTTCTCAACACACTAATAGATTCTAAGAACTTAACATCCGAGCGATTCATACTTACAATGAGAAATGATTTTTTTGGCGGGCACAAGGCAACATCGAGTTTCGTTAGCAGTAAATTTAGCTAGATTACTACTTCCCCATTCCAGAATACATTCCTTTGTTGATTGAAATGCCATTTCAGCTTTAATCCCTTAACTTGAGATAGATGGATTATATTATAATAGAACTGAGAAGAACTATAATGAAAAGTGCTGTGTAACGTGTGCAATAGATCGGGTTAGTCGTTGAACAAATGAGACCATTTATGTAGAGCAGAAAAAGTGTAGGAGCTCTCGCCGTTCCCTGTGGCGTTAATGGCAACTTTTTTTAAAAGAAGCCGTTGTGTGAAGGGTTGTTTTCTTCCCAGTAGCGAAAGTTCAGTTTATTAACGTACCCACTTAGATGGAAGTGATCTTCGTCAGACATGATCAGTTTATCAAGAATTTCTGCATTGTTGTTCAATGTTTTAAGAATTTTCCTTATATGGATGAAATTCCAAATCCAGCTTTAAAATTCCTCGCATTCTTCGCTCTGAAATGTCCAGTGCAATTGAATGCCAAATTGCACAACGTGTTGGACTCCGTTCAACGGCTATTCTGGTTCTTTGAATATTACGTTGTGTACGAACTGTACGCGTACATCCGACAAATTTTGAGTTTACACTGCCCCTTCGTCTAAACCACTTATCTATCTCAAAATTGCGTTTCTTGATGGGACTACAGCGCGTACTGGCAAATTAAATTTACGGCGAAAACGCCTCTGGGTTTGCACGACGGACTGGATCAGGGAAAATGATTTTACAGCAAAGATTCGTTGATTAACAAGCCAATTTTCCATTGTAATACAAAACCTTTGATAAACAGTATTTCCACTGTAACCTTTTCAAAACCGTTTAATCCTGTTGCCGGACCTTGTATAATAATTGCAAACTTGGGTTACATATGAAAGAAGATTACGTGCTGAAGGACTAAAAATGTTAGTGGTCACTAAAGAGTCTATTAGATTCATACAAAAAAAGTAGTTGCTTTTTCCGTGACTTTAGACAAAATGGAAGTGATGGAAATTGGTCGGTAGTTAGAGGGATCGGTCTTGACGCGTATTCTGGGGATAGGTTGAACATATGCTAACTTGCGTGATGAAGGAAATTCGAATAGAGCTTAGATACGACTGGTACTAGTTCGCAGGGGAATATTTATTTAAGACAATAGCTGGAATACCGTATGGACTAATAGCTTGATTGGGATAAAGCCAACTGATGATCGATTCTGGGACTTTGTATCGAAAATGAATTGGTTTCATAGCGTAAGAAGAGTTGACTAGTGGCACATTCTTTTACAGAATCATTAGGATTCTGTCTACAGAATGAGTAACTACAAATCCATTAAAAGACACCATGTGGGGAAATGAAAATCTACCAACGTTTTTACTGCTTTGCTTTAGCTAAAGACCAAAATGTTGTACTGCCCAAAGAAGATGTAGCTAGTTGATAGCATTTTCGTTGCTTAACAACTTTTTAGTTTTAGTGATAACACTTTGCAGGTATTTCTGGTATCAGCGTAGTTTGCATAATACTCGACCGTTTCCATTTGGTATAAGATTTATTTTTTAAAGATATTGCATCAGCACGAGCCCTATTGCACCAGTACTGTGAACGAGAATGATCTATACGATTTTATTTATTGGGAATGTGTAACTCCATACCATGAGGATGGCTTCAGATACCTAAACCGCCATGTCGAAGACGAAGACGGCTTAAAACAATATTCACTCCATGGGAATTTGTAAAAAATCTCGTAAATCATTCCATTTAGCTGATTTAAAACAGCACATGGTTCAATCAGTGTTATGAACAATAGAGGAATTAGAGGTGGTAGAAGTTATTTCTATTAAAATAACTGATGTTCTATAAACAAGTAGTTAAGTATTGTTAGCATTACCAGGGATTTTGGTGGATTCGGAAACCATTTGTGTGAGATCACATGAGATAACAAATGTTTCTACATTATGACCAGCAGGATTAGCAATTGAGACATCGCAAGATGGAAACCGAGATATAAGATAGTCAATGGAAGAGCTATAGATGCAACAGTAGAATTTCACAAATTTTGAACCAGAATGTTCAAAATAAATCCCCGTGAATTATTTATTCTCTAAAAAAAACAAGAATGTAAGCATCTACATACACCCAAACCCTACAACAATAAACATGCAAACATACACGAAATATACAACAATAAATAAAAACATGTTTGTATGGAGGTGTTTGGGTGTCTTCAGTCTTGTTAGCTAGTTTCTTTGTTTTGGAGTTTGCGCGTCTATATGTTTAAACGTCGAGAAACATAATTCTTGGTTTGTATCTTTATGGGCTCAGATGATGTGGACTCCACTCCATTGCTAGTTTCTTGGTTTACGTGCCTGTAATTTCAAAGTTTACGTGATGAAGTAGTTTGTTTTAGTTGTTTAGTTTTTATGCATGTTTTAGTTTCTTATGTTTGGTTTTGTGCGTATTTAGTACGTATTTTGATGTTTATTGCCCAGTTTCCCTGTTTTAAGGATTGCGGGTTTGTATGTTTCGATTTTGAGTAACTCGTTCCTTTCTTTATGTTGGTATGTTTGGGAGTTAACGTGTTTCGGTGTTTCACTGTTTACTAGTTTCTCAGTTTGATTGCGTTGATTCGCTGATAGATTTTTGCGTGTTTTAGTTACTTTGGTATGTTTCCTTCCTTTTAATCCTTGGGGTGCTTGAAAGTTTATAAGTGTGTTTGTATATTTGCGACAAGATCGAGTAGTTAGAGCCCCGCCCCCTTCGGAAGTTGCCAGACCAATGAGAGAGGAGAGCGTGGCTCCGCCTGACTGAAGTAGTGACGTCGGACCAATGGGATGCAAGGATGGTCCCCGTCCCTGTTGAGATTAGCAAGGGGGATGGCCACTCTGTTGGTCAACGAGAGAAGAGGTAGCCGTATTGGGATGCTGAACTGCACATGCGTCAGGACCATGCAGACATTATTTATACGGAAGAACTACTTCCAGTGCTTCGCGCTGCTGAAGATCTACTTCCGGTTCTTGGTCGTTGCTAGAAAGGTGCTTGGTGGCTTCTTCGCCGTCGCTGAAGAGCTAATTCTAGACGTTAATGTGTCTACTCCCGGTGGAGCGTGAAGCCTGAAAAAATTGTTTGCCTGTAGCGGGATTTGAACTCGAGAAAGTTTAGTAAACCTGTTTGTTTACCACTCTGCCAATCTCGGTTTTATATATAAAATGTATAAAGCGTGATATCTATGTAAATGTTTATGCTGACGTCATGGAGCTTATAGAAATGCTTAATATGCTGTTGCGGTTGAAAATAAATCGATATAAAAAACCAATAATTAAAAATGCATTTACTAGCTAAGAAGAATAATGAATTTGATAATAAATATGTAATTACATTTGCATAGAAACAAATTTAGTACATTTGTTAATCAATTAAATAACATCCTATACTTTCTAGTATGAACTAAAAAAATAATTTCCACAGTATTCTAATCATTCTTATTTATATAATAAAGCAGTAATCAGAAATCTACTCATTCTGATGAATAATTGAAATGCAATAACTGTAGAACGGGAGACACATCGGGATTTAAAAATAAGATATTTTCTTATCATTGCTAATCGAAATTTGTATCAATATGTAAACTCTTATTCTAATTTAATACCCAATGCAAAATATACAATTATAACAAATATATTAAGCAAAATAACTCGGAAAGTGCAACGAATTTGTTAATAAATGTCTATTTACACCAATATAATAATCTCTAAAGCAGTACCTAGTTCAGTACATTCCAGATAATTTACGAACAAATAATTATTTTTTGTTTGAATTATTTCGCAATAATAAATGACATTTCTATACCTGGATAGTGATTTTTTTCTAGAACTGAGCACCGAGACATCTGGTGCATGACGTATATAAGAGCAATATAACATATGGCTGTCAGTTGTTATGCTATTCATTAGGTGAGTTTCCTATTACGTTTTAAAAATAATAATTAAATATGAATATTAATGAATTTTTAGGATTGCTCGCTACTACTGCATAAAAATTCCTTGTTGTTTATATACTGCCGCAGTTCGTTCAACAGATATATTCAGGTATAATTTTTTCATTTGACTTAAAGTATTAATTATACAGATGGATTTTTATATTTAACTGATAAAAAGTGCTCGCTGCTGGTTACCACTCTAATTACTTGAATTGCTTCAGGTAAGCCATGTAATGATATCTGAAGCATTAATTATATCGATAAATTCTAATTTGATAGAATCTGGCATATATTACTTGATGCTGCAGTTCGTTCGCTAGATATTTAGGTATAATGATTATCATTTATAGTAAATCCATTCTTAATGATTTATTCTTTATACATTGCTTTAATCGAGGATTAAATCTCATGATGAAAATAAAATCAGCGAAACAACCAACATAATTGTTGCCAACTTAAGGCTGATTAAAACATGCGTTGGTGATACATCATTGAGTACTTGTGATAAGAGACATCTAGCGAGCGTTGCAGGGAAATTGGAGAGGTATGAAATATTAGTAAAGCTGTTAAGAAAACCAACTTAGTGGAGGGATTTAGTTACAGCCTTCAAATCCAGGGTGAGCACTTGCATTATAATTAATTTATGACATAGGACATTAGGAGCATTTTTTCGTGATAGTTTTAAGTTGCCTTCAATTAAAATTAAGAACAGTTTTAGCCTTTATAATCAGATTTTAAAAGTAAATTTTGAACTTTGTGCCGAATTTAATTTAATGCATGTGGAATTTAGCATTACAACGAAAAATTGTAATATTTTAATATGTGACTTAGAAGATGAAAGTTTAAAAAATCTATTTAATATTAACGTAATGGATTACTTAATGGAGCGACTACCTCAATTTGAGGAACAGGATAGTGGTTGAGCTCTATCGAACATTATCTATAAACGCGAACAGTACAACTTTAATAATAACATCGTCTTGCATAGCTTTACCCGTGAAATAAAAAATAAGAAATGCATTGTTAATGCATTACCCACGTCAACAATAATCGCGTATCATATTATCCTTAGTTTGACCAAATTCTAAATTTTGAAGGTATACAGTATCCCATGACCGAAACAAAATCCCTAAATTTTTAAAGCAAAATTTTAATTTATCGTTAAACGCTTATGCTCTCATTAGAAAGAATGTAACTACATATACTACAGTACCCGTATATTTATTTGAAGCAGCAACTTGTTAATTTATTAATAATCCAGCAGGATTATGAAATTGAGAGCGAACTAGATAATGATACTTCTAGACATGGAACAACTAAGGATGATGAAATAGTGAAATTGAATTTCTGCTGGATCAAAAATTGATCAGGATAAGTGCGTACACAGTTAACGAAGAATCGTGGTAATTAATGTATGCGACAGATACCTACATAATTTTAGTTCAGAAATTAAGCTTAATAACCACAGTGTAGGATAGAGATGCCTAAGTCCGGATCGAGTGCTTATTTTAAGAACTATGAGTTTAAACAGACTGCGCCATTTATTTTATATTGCGACTTGGAATGTTAAGTGCAGGATTTTACAGATGACGAGACGCGAAATACCGGCCAGTATAAGAAGCATAACGTATGCAGCATCGCATATTATCTCATTATCGCATATTATCTCACATGTTTAACGATTCCTTATCAAAATTTCGGTTGAAGAAGATTGGAAAGTGCGTTAATTGGTTCAGTAATGAGCTGTTGGATATTACGGTTAATCTACAGCAGTACTTCGACACTCCAATACCGATGGAAACGTTAAGCGACATTCAAATACTGGAATTTAACACGAATTAAAGTAAGAGACCACTTTTATTTCACCGGTCGGTCGGTTTAGAGATAGCGCTCAATAAGCATGCCATATTCGACATAAGACTCACTCCATAACACCATTCTTTTTCCATAACTTTTCAGGCTATGGCTCACACTTCCTAATAAAAGATATTGCCCAAGCCATCCCCGGTAAAATTACATTACTACCTAAGACGAAAGAACGCTACATATCATTTACCAAAGATATTATATATATATATATATATATATATATATATATATATATATTGTAACGGTTTAATTTTTATTTAACAATAAATTTCAATATATTCATGAATAGTAAACTTTTTAAAAATAATTATTTTAAGTCACATTTAGCATAATAGATGTCTTTAGTGATATCAATTTAGAACTCCAAATTAATAGCCTGACCCCTAGGCCAAATTTTATCATTGCTAGGTACTTTTGAGCATTTTTCTGGTTTCATTCTGTTATCAACAATTTTTGGTTCTATTTAAAAATTCGTGCCATGTGGTGTACTTGAAGCGGTAATTCTGGATAAATCTCGTGCATCCACATATAAAAAAAATTGAATACAGGCTTATATTAATTAGTTTAGTAATTACCTGCCTGTACAATTATATTTCGAAAGTTTCGGATAATACTTGGCACATTTCCTGTCTGGCCGCCTATCAACTCAGGTAAAAGTCTAAACCAACTGCTCAAATTGTTCCTGTTTCATTCATGTATTTTAGGCCACATTTAACAGTGAACTATTCACGATTCATGTCTCTTGCTGCTACAAACAATAATTTAATTATTACATCAAGGAAGACAAATTCATTTACGACCGACAAATCCAGACGGAACCCCTTATTACAAGGTGTGCGATTGGTAACTAGTATAACAACAACCCATCTTCTCTGGTCTGCGACTCGATTCTACCTTTACCGTTCTGTTCTTCATAACAACTACAACAGGTCAGATCACTACAGTTTATAATATATTGTTTACAAACGAAACCATGGTTGTTAACCTATATCTTAAGAAGATCGCCTGTCCATTTTTGTTGGTTCGCTAAAAATTAATATTATCATTCACATTATTAAATTAAACATTGAGGTTACGTACTTTTTCTTGTTATATATCCTTATGATTCACATAACGATTTAATTGTAAAATTTCACTTGTTTCACGTTAAGTTCAATTGAAAACTCTATTGTTGTAATTCATAATTTGAATCTTGAATCATTTATTATAAAAAAAAGGGGTTAATACCATTCCCTCTGAAATTATTGTGACTATTGTACCGCATTTTGTTTATGTACGTTACTTTTGCTATTGTGTTTGATATACCTTCAGTACCATTGTAACAATATGTTTTTTTTTGTAAATCATTTACGGTAGTACAGTCAGAATTCAATTGCCGGAAGTCAAGTTATTTTGTTGTTTATTCCGAGTATAGGAGGGAGAAGCAACGCAGAGTTGTACACTGAATTTTATTTCCTGTGTAGCTTGCAATTAATTCATTATTATAGTTTTTTATTTAGGTGCGCAGTATCAATACGTTGAATCGATTCAATGAATTACTGTGTTGAGTATTTTTTTTTTATATGCATAAATTAATTTTTTTATTTCAGCTTACTGATATATTCTTTTAAACGCTTTGCTTGGTCTCTACCTGCCCTGTTACTTACGATCTTTCCACTTATCAAGTCACTGTCACTGGCAACCAATTCTGATTTCTTACTACTCATTAAAAGGATTCTTTTTAATTACCAATTCAAAAATTGAAACTTTATTTTACATTTTACAGAAATTCCCATTTATAGTTTGGTTAAATATAGTATTACTTACTCTCACAATATTGTTTCTTTTATGCCCTTTTCAAGTTTAGGGATCTAAAGAAAACTTGTGGCGCCCAACCTTTTTTTTTTCCTTAAGCTCTAAACCACATTTATTTAGTTGCCGCATATCTGCCGCCCACACCTAAATTGCTCAAGATTACCAACTGCTAGCCTGGACGAGTATATTCTACGGTAAATACCGTGGCAATATATATATATATATATATATATATATATATATATATATATATATATATATATATATATATATACGGTACCAAACGTACTCTGTTGAGGCAGATATGTTATCAGGTCGCTATAAATCCCGAGGTAGGGGTTGCTTACACAACTCGTTTCCTTATTCAAAGTATATACTCTTAGGTACTTGACCGAGCTGGTAGCGTAGTGGTGACGACCTGCTTAGCATTCGGGAGGAAATGGGTTCGATTCCCGTTGCCGCCTACCTCGTATGAGGTTTTTCAGGGGGTTTTCCTCATACACATGTAGCGGCATGGCCACTGCGTATATTCACACCATGTGCGGCTACTTTGGCGAATGCTGGGGTAGTATTTTCCCCCTCAGGACCCTAACTTCGTTCCTTCTGATCCTATCCTGACCACACCCATCCTTAATCCCACCATGCATATATATGTATTGTATGTATGTATGCTGGGAATCCATGATTGTGACTAAAGGAGCTCGGAAAGCTTGAGCAGCCCGCCGTCCCCTTGGTCTTTTCTTTTTTAATGTACTTGTACTTGTGACCCGACAACGTTGCCACCGTGAAAGCAAACTGTAGCAGGACATCAAAGACCAACTACATAATATGACATACACGAACATGGCTAACTACGTTGACATAATAAATTTGAGGGCTGTGAATATCTGTTAAATTAAAATAATACTTCTTTGATCTTATCGGCAATTAAAAATCAAAGTGACACGTCCAATCGATTATTTTAATTTAGTAATGCTATGATCTTCAATATTTCAGAATTTGTATAAGTACTTTTAATAATAAACTACAAATGAATCATTGTCATATCTAAAGCTTAGTTCTTTTTATAAGTACAGAGTGTTTACAATTAACACTTAGTTTAGACACAAAAGTTCCTTTCATTTTTTTAACTTAAACCCATTATTTATTGTAATAAATAAAATGCTTTGTCATTCCGTAAAGTTTTTAAATGGCATGCCATTTAGTCGTTAAAATTAAGAAGTATTAAATGTTACATGTGCTATGACATAGTTTTGTTATTTTGTGCTAATTAAGTATAAAATAATGGTAATTTAAAAATAATCCGGAACATTTGTGATAGTTAATTTTTTTTACATAGTAAACAAGGACAAGAAGCTATGTTAAATGCAATTATTTTACCTTCCCGTATGCGGTGTTAATATCTTCTTATTTCATTTTTGGATTAATACTACTGAATAAAACAACAATTTAAACTTATATTTTTTTATCGTAATGGTGATTGCACAAGAAATGGACCAATTGGATACCAATTCAGTTTTTTTTTTAAATTCATAAAGTAAAGGATAACAATATTTTATTATATAAGTGAGCAATGTTACAAATATTTTATGAAAAAATTTAGCTTGTGACATTTTGAACAAATAGGCTAATTTTTATAAGTGAAAATATGTATTATAACTCACGTGTAGTTTAAAATTTTTATCCAACCCTTTCCTATCATTCATTTCTAGCAAAACAATAAAAATTTATGAATTTTATACATTAGTTGATTTATTTAATAATAATTTATTGCAAAATGGTAGATTTAGTGGATGTCAAAAAGGCTAATTTTAGGTTTGTTCCAGAGAAGTTTCAAATATAGTATAAAATTAATTTCGAGGATTTGAAAATTAGAACGTTCAAACCCAAGAAGACTAAAAACTTTGATGTCAAGGGCAGCAATTTAACTTGTTTTTAGTTATTTATATGGTGTTTCGTAGACTGCGCTGATACTAGAAATTACCGGTTCTTGCCTTTACGATGAATTGACCTATTTCAACATTATAAATATTGTATACAAAGGTAACTATTTTATACATATATTGATACTCGATAGCAAGCAGAAAGCTTCATAGCTTCAAAGAAAACCCTTTCAATTGACTACGACATGTGTCTGATAAATGAAGATTTATGTACAGGCCATACCACGCTTTGTACTTCGGCAACACTTCTGACGTCCGCCGGGAATCATATTAACACATTTAAATAACAAGGTGAGTGAAAATTGCCCATGGGATATAAAAAATTAAATCTCTTTCATACTGGCATTGCGAAAAAAATGCGGGAAAGCAGTACAATGAGGCAAATGCCCATTAAAGGAACAGCTGCAGTCTGCCGCAGTACAGTGTTCTACAAAATAAATCTGATTTCACATTCAACATAATGTAAATATCAATAAATAGATTTGTAAGGTAGTCGAAAGAAAATTTAAGTGAAGGGAATTAAAAAAATGAAAAAACAACATTGAGTGTTTAAGTAAAATTGTGTCATTGGTGACCCCAAGTAAAGCTTAGCTCACCGTTTTAGCCCGTAAATGACTAACACGTTATACTTTTACTATTTTAAAGTTGTTTAGATGGATTAATTATATTTTTAGAACAGTAACCGAAAAATGAGTATTCGTCTTGTTTTTAACAATTCCCTAATACTGTTATGAAAACTAAGGCTGTCACGATTTTAATAATTTTTATATATGAATCTCAAAGTTGAGTGACTGACTGATCCACCCATCAACCCACAGTCCAAACTATTTAACTTAGAAACATGAAATTTTCAGGTATGAGAGCCTACATGGTGGATGTGTAAAACAAGAAACGATTTAAAAAGATGCCCTCCTTAAGAGGGTGAAACATGGAGTTGAAGTTGAAGGTCGATATCATTTTCCTTGTTAATTCAATCAGGAGATTAAAATTTGGATGATAAGTTCCTTATTGAACAAGAGTGGATACTACAGGACGGTTTTTGACATTTTTTATAGGGGGGTGAAATTAAGGGTTAAAGGGAAGTGGATGGTAATAGAACGTATCTGCCGTTTTTAGCCATACGAGCTCCAAATTTCTTTTAGAAATATGGAGCCCACGTTTTTTTATAATCTCAGTATTTGTAGGGATAAGATACAGGGCCGGCTTTGTTAGGAGTGACATCGAATATTATCTGACCTACTACGAGTGGAGACTTCATATTTGACAAATAGACGCATGGGTGTTTTAAAAAGTTTTTTAAAACCAGGACTGTACTTAAAAATGATAAACTTAAAAATGTTTTTAGAATATACCAATAAATTGTTACAAAATATGAATTTACAAGTACTCGTGTAGAACCGTAACAAGAATATTTTAAACATAAACATACAAGGCCGATTGGTAGAGTTGATCGGCCTATTTCCACACACAACTCTGGACATAGGGCGATCAATTCCACTAATAGGATATCACAGTTACAAAACACTTATAATACAGAAATACAAGGCCGACTTTAGACATTATGGACGAGAAAAAAATGTTCCACATTTAAATTAAAAGGACGATTTTTAGACATGTAAACTGGGTAAATGTTTATGTTTAAGTTGCAATACTATTTAATGCAATTTAAACTAAACTCTGCGTTAACAATACCAGGCCAAGTGGTTGACAAATCAGCGGATAACATTAATTGTAAATGTAGCGTTGAAATTAGTTCAAATGCTTAGGAATTTGTAACCTTCAACAACAAAAATGGTAATCTGCAGCAGATACTTTTACATGTTATACCTACACAGGTGTTACAATAATAAAGTCTGTCTATTCTTAGATGATGGATATAGGATTATCGGCCTACAACAAGTACAGAAAGTAAAATAGACATTCGTACCCTGTCTTATTAGTTATGTTTACTTACAGTTAGAACCTCGCTTTCCCTAAATATATTCTGTACATTTAGCTAAACTGTAATACTGTGGAATAATTTGAGTTACTTAGAAATTAATTCATACCACAAAACACTATTTTAGGATGGGACGTATACAGTTTATTGTTATAAATCATGAAATTATTGAATTAAGGCATAATTACATTGTAATTAGGTACATTCATTTTCGTTTTGTTAATTTTTACATAAATAGATGACACATATTTTAACTTTACTGATAACGTATTTGTCTAAATGTAATTAAAATACGTAAACATCGCTTTCCCTAAATATATTTTGGTATCTACTGAAATCATTTTAATACTGCAGGAAAACTTTGTATTCATAATAATGAACTATTTTATCTTTATCTTGAACGCTACATTATAATTCTATTGCACTCTCTCTTTATATCTGCAAAAGCTGTGGTTGTTTTAAATGGGAGGTTCTGGCTGCATCATTATTATCATTATGCTACAGGCTAAGAAATTATTTATTATTATTACATATATATATATATATATATATATATATATAATTTATTATATAAAAATATACACATGTTATACAAAATCTATTTTATTAATCCAGGAATCATGTGATTTGCCCATACCAAGCCATCGAAAATATAGTCGGTCCCCCTTACGCCGTAACACACAATAGATATTTAGAATAGCAGTCTATCACTGTTAGAATATACTTATGATTGCGATTCTCTTTAGCATACGGGATAAATTCGGCTAAATCGGTCTACCAGAGATCATCCCGATGCATAACAATGGTTCGTTTCCTTATGAAATTCTTCCGTGCAGGCTTATGCAATTCTTCGCCAACCGCCAGATTCAACGACATTACTGCTAATGCAACTTATTTTCGATATTATAAATATACCTGCTAGGAATGCTTATATCACCATATATATCAACAAGTTCGCGAGGACTATTCCAGTATTCATATTCCTTCGCTCTATTCGACAAATTCTTCAAGATACCCTGACCGAAATGTTTCGTGCTGATTACCGGTTTAATAGTCTTCCGGTATTTAGACAACTTGGTGCCCATAATTGCTGCGTGAGGGTTGTGATTCTTCCTATATGTGTTAGTTTTAGCTAGAATATCGACATAGACCGTCTTGTCCCTCAGCCTATACTTCGGCTCTTTCAATATAAGCAGATCTTATAGTCCGGGAGTACCCTCATAAGTCTCATCTATTATAATTAGATTAGGACCTTCTATATCCACCGGAGAATCTCCAATAGCCCATCTATCTAAATTTGCATCGTAATTAATACCGTACGTATTATCTACTTGTTCTTGGTTCCCGCGGATCAATAATTCTACAAAGTAGCGAGGTAAAGGATCATATTGTTCTAATAATTCATCGGAAATGCCTGCGTCATCTAGTAATCGCGTTAAATTAGTTGGTTCCACATATTCTTCCTCCTCTTCAACAGAATCTGTTTCAGCAATAACGTCCGCTTCGATGAATGCCGGTACAACAGCGGGTCTAAACATAGCAGGTTTCAACGAATGACGGTGCAACGGGAGGTTTGAATTTGAACGTGGCAGGTGATGGCGGGTACTTGTTTGCATTCTGATTTCACTGGTTCCAATTTAATTTCCGCGCTAGCGATTTGCTTAAAAGGGTCTATTATAGGTTTATATGCAGTTTCCGCTAAACGATGTTTCAAGTTCCCCTCTCCAATAATTCGAGCTTCGATATAAATCGTAATCAAAGTGCATGCATGCGAAATTGTATTTTGTCTGCCAACATTACGAGCACATTGATTTAAATTGATCGAAGGTTATGTCGATACCTACATGCTCATTGTATATATGCTTCAAATTTATGCAATCCTGTTTAAATAGCACAAACATATCAACTGCTTAGAAATCTTCGAATAGGTTTGACCGAGATAGGAGTCCACGCCAGAGTGTCGCCCTCTACTGAATTAATCGCGAATTATATCTTGATGATACACGAGATGTCATCGAAGATCATTATAGCATCCTTAGCGATCGCTTCGGGCATGAGTACATCCGTATTGTCGTTGAATGCCTAATATTCCTTATCGGTTTACGTACTTGCTCATAGTATTTATACTTTGGCAGCTCAATCGACTTGGAGTAAACGTATGCATTTCCAAATTTTAAGCCATGCGGTGCCTCCAATAAGCTAACCATCACATTAGTCTTCCCGCACCCCGAAGGTCTGCAAATAATTGCTCTAATTAATGCCGGAAAGAGACAACCATGCTTTACGCAACTTCCGATTTCAGGAAATCGTGACCGTCCACAGGTAGTTCTTGAGACTGCTTCATAAAGTTCATTATTCAGTTGCTGATAGTATACTGACCCGTTCACATACTTCTGGAGAGAGGAATACACACCTTGATAAACAAATTAACTGTTGAAGCGCATATTCCGGGTTATCAATATTGCTGACCAGGAACCAAGCTGTAGAAACGTTGATCTCGTGACATCCAGGTATAAATCCTCTAGACGAAGCTTGTAAACAACACGATTCGGCTATCACGATTGTAATGATATAACAAGTAGTCATCAAGCAGATAGGGTGCTTCGAGGTTAAGCTTGGAATCGTGTGCTTTCGAAGGATTCAAGTTTTGGTAAGAAAACAGCGCCCTTTGCCGTAGCAAACGCCATGAAGGTTAAAACCACGTTGGATATGGGTGGTTGTTAAGGTCAACCTATTCCAAAATCCGTCAAACGTTTGCTTAAAGATGGCAATATGAGGAAACTTATTGATGGGAGTCTACCAGCTGCTACGAAGGCGTTAAGATTGTCGGTGACAATAAGATGGTGCAAGTGCCCAGAATCATTCCGATACCTAAAACTGGTGGCTTCCGTCCATTACTGATACTTCTATTCGTCGGTCTCTCAGCTGCAGGTGCTCTTTCCGGTGCTGCGAGCCGTATAGCTACAACTGTCAATGACGACGAAGAATCAATCGGAGGGGGCTCAACGTCATAACGAAACAATGGAAGCGGTGGCTATAAGGAGCGGCAGAGTACTTCATTTGAAGCCTCCTTTGCGCTTGAAACCGTATCGAAAAAACTTATGAACTTGCCGCGGAAAGCATTCACCGATTCCGATCTAAGTATGCTAAAGGTGTGCCATTCTTTAGAGGAGTGTATATACGCGATGCCTTGCCGCATAAACCGCATCTCAATGAATATGTTATCGCGAACCTTGACGACAATAGAGGAAGAGAGATACTCATTGGGTTGCTTTCAAGAAACGTGGTTATGAAGCCATCTACTACTACAGCTTCGGAGATTTAGCGCCACCACTTCAAATAATTAGATATTTAGAAGGTTGTAAAATTACATATAATTATGATAAGGAGCAGAATTATAATACAATTATATGTGGGCATTTATGTTCAGCTTTTCTGTATAATAAATAGCTTACAATATTATTGGTTCATTTGTTGTCATGTCGCAAACGCTCACGTTTACGGGTGTGGGAAACGTGCACAGCGCAACGTATTTTTCGCACACAATCTTCGAGTTTGACGTATACGTCGAACGAGGTTATAAATTAATCAATTAGCCCTCTACAGTTATTTATTTACCAGTACTTACATAACCTTGAAATTAGTTAATCAACAGGGTCGATTAGTAGATATCGGTAACAAGAAAGTAACTATTAGATTGGAACTGAAGAAATATGGGTGTTAAGATTTTCGGTAGTAGGTCTCTATCTGCAGACGAGAGTACAGTGTTAACCAACGACGACGTTCAGTTTCTACAATATCTCGGCTATAAAGTATTAAGACGTCATGGAAGAAGCGTTGAAAAGTTAATTCACCGGGGACACGTACGATGATATGGTAGTGGAATGCGATCGTCGAACTTATCATCCGTACACAACAAACACATACAGCAACTCCCATGTGATTAATCTAGTTATTCAAAAAGGTGATCTCATTACAACTACTTACTATACTGTTATATATTTAGAAGGTACTCTGACCCCTAAGGAAGCAAACAAAGAGAATAACCTTACGAATAATGTACTCCTCTTCCTCTTAGATGAGATTCGATTCATGTTAGGCGATCAAGTGATTGAAACTGACTGTACGTTTACCTGGCATTAACAGCATCATTAAAGGATTTTGCTCATATACTGCAGATCAAAGTATCTGTTTATCTCATGCAGGATGGAGTCCGCAAAACAAGCCTCTTCAATTGTTAAACAACACCAAGACCGCCTTCTGCACCTCCATACCGCTGAAGCATGTGTTGGGATTTGCAGAGTATTGTACGAAGCCGCTAGTCAAGATACGTCAAGAACTGGTATTCGTTCGCTCCTAGAACGATGTGGACCGCTACATCGGCGAGACGGAGTTAAGATTGATTTGACGAAAGTTACATCGAAAGTTCCATATGCAATTTCAAATGATGCTATGAAGTTGTCTATCCATTAGAAGATACAAGTTGTATTTCACGCTCGAGATTTATACATACATCCATCTTTGCCCTTATCAACGTCAATAATGTGGTCGGTGAAGAGCAGTACGAACTGTCAACGACCTCAATGGTTACTGGTTGTATTCCATACCAAGAAGCGTAATAACAGGTTGGAGAGTGCGACAAAATTCGATCACATAAATATCTCGAATATAAAGGTTAATATTAATAACAAAAGATATCCATACGAACAGCAAAATCTCGTCTTCGCCGATAACAAGTACGTTGATACTTACGAAAAATATTTAAACTTTGGAAATCAATATTATAATTCGCCACAAGGTTCTATGCTTAATTACGAACAATTTTAGGGTCAGCCGATGTTTGTCATTGTTATTGACAAAATGAGAGTATTTATAATTTGGTTCTTGATTTTAAATTAGAAGTCGAAGCATCTTCGGCCTTTGCCGCTGATACTTTGCCATATTGCGTTATTTTGCATAATGTATTAATTGAGTATGAACTATTTACTAGCATTGTACGTAAAATGTAATATTTTATTTTATCAATAATGGATATATTTAAAGAAACTAGTTTTTTTCGCTTATTTATGCTCTATCCATAGCAGTTAAATCTACTTTTAAACTATATTACTAGGTATGGCTACGATCAACCTCTATTACACAAAACATTCATACGTGTTAAGAAATACACAGCTCGTAAACAATCAGGATTAATTCTAAATCTACACACTTTATATGCCAAATCCATCCAATCCGTCACTATTTGCCACTTATTTCATCTTTCATTAAGCCAATTACTTTACTATTACACATTAGAATGTTATTACGTTACCTGCAGGATAATAAAAAGTATTGAATCGCGAAACCTCATCTAAAATCTACAGGCTGAAAGCTACGCGCCTGGAACCGGAAATTAGGCGCATGGAACCGGCAGTTGGGCGTCTGGAACCGGAAGTTGCACTTATGGAAGCATCCGTTCCCTATGAGATAGTGTGCGAGCTCTCTTATTAGAACCCATTTCAAGTTTCAAGTTTTCCCGCCTTAACAATTACAGGAACCTAAATCTACTTTTAAAAATATACTACTAGGTGGAGCCACGATAAACCTCTATTAAAATACTGTTTCACACAATATGCGTTTTATTTTTTCCTTTTTTTACAAGTTTCCGAGGGAAAATGTACACAATTTCAGCTAAAAATGAATAATATTTTACACTATAACTATGACCTATTAATGCTGAAAGTATCTAAGATTTTAACAGAAAAATTTGCCTTTAGATAATATACTTTCTTCATCGCTCAGACCTTCATTATATAGATTCGTTGCTACTTCATTTGTAAAATCGAATATTTACGATAATCATTCATATAATTCAGCTTATGGTTTATCACACCCACAGCCGAAACTAATACGTTATATGTAAATGGACAACAATATTCGCGTCGGCTGCTATCCTTTTTCGAAAAAATTAAAACCTTAAAACAAAATTATTTCTACGCAAAATTACCTTCATATAAAAAAAATCATCGAAATCCGTCAAGCGGTTGTCTCTCAATCTACGTGATAACACACCACTTAACAGCAGGTTTATGTTTGCGTTTTCAATTTTTCAAATTTCACAAAATTGTTTTAACATCTGAAACAATTCTCAAAGATTATATTACTACTGGGGGAAGATAACTGTAAGTGTTATCGATACGTTTAGATTGCATAACTTCAATATAAAAATACACCATAAGAAAACCCAAAAAGATCAGTATTTTAAATATATGTAATAATGGTGAAAGCTTACATTTTTAAATTCTCACAGAAATTATAGCAATGTATGGTTGGTTCTGTCACGCTCACTGAGTCCTTTTACCACAACTACTTTGTAAGGCTCAAGGTTCAAGTCCAAATAGTTTCTTCTTTTTAACATAAGTATCTTCGCGGTAATTTTAATTCAAATCGAAACAAGGTCTTTAGACCCTTATAGATATCTGATTCGCTTAATTTTCCATAGTTTATATGGTTATATGGCGGAATGAGTTTTATCGACTAAAAATATTTCAAATTACTGTCACCTTCGGTTGTACCGGAAAGAGGTACTATATTTTTATTTTGAATAGAGCACCCTATATATTATTACATATTTCGATTCCGCGTAAATGTTTGAAAACAGTATTACATTTATCAGTACCAAAGTCAATCATTCTGAATTTATTCAACTTTGTCATAATATTTGATCGGGTGGTACCATCTTTTTCAAAATATGTAAAGTAAACAAAGTACTTTATAAAAATTGCAAAATTCTCGGTATATAATATACAGGACGTTTTAATATACACCATCAATTTATGATATTTGATTTTAACCTCTTCAGAAATCAGTTATTCTTCGATCTATGTTAGGATTTCCTATATCTATATCAAACTGTTCAATTATTCCAAATAAATGCATAAAGAAAATATAGTGCTTTCTAAAAATTGAAAAATGTTTGACTTATATTATACGGGGCGTTCTGATTTTCGCAGTTAATTTATGATATTTGTAATTTTCTGAAAGAGTTTTTTAAATAGAACACCCAGTAAATTTTGTTCTTAACCTCGTCAGAAATCAGTTATGATTCTCCATATCTATTTCAAATCGTTTTCGAATTATTCCAAATAAATGTGGTAATATATTTCATTATTCAGATGTTGGTATAGTATGCGTTGATTATGATCTGTCAAAATTATTATTAATTCGTTTGGTTTAACCTTTAGGCAGTGTTAAGTATTATATAATCAGGTTTATCCAATTGTAAAAATGAGAAATAATACACTAACGAACCTGTGCTTAATTTATTTTACAATGGAGAATGTAGTTAAATCTTGAACGGAAACCATAAAACCTTTAGCAAAGTTTGTAACGGTATAAACGGGTGGTAGAACGGGATTACAGATAAAATTGGCCGTTTTGCCCCGACTAGCCAGCGGATGGGTGTAGGTCACATGTTGAAAAATTTTGCACAACCAGAATAGTAAATCGTACGTAAGTCAAAATAGGGGATGAAGACAACATCGGTTCGGTTAAGGGCGCCAGAATGTTTGGTAGTCAAAATAAGGGTCGTCGTGCCAAAATTACGAGTACATAGCGTGTCTAAACATACAAAAAACATACGCTTACCTATCCGCAATCAATTCCAGGTGTACTGGACAGCAACTCAGCAAACTACCTGAAATAGGGCTTCAAAAGCACTACACGCTTGTCAAATAAAAGCGTGGTAAACACTCAATAAAGTTACGTTAATACACCTCAGTGTAAATAATCAGGCATTAAATAATAATCAAAACAAAACAAAAAATCTATAGAATGCACTCTAAATGAATTAATTCTCAACTAAAAATCAAATAAAATACTAAATACCAATAACGCTATTACTCAATAAAACAAAAAAACTAACTACGTTACGTTAAAACTAAATTACCGGTAACTTGCAATTTGCAAGAAAAACTTTTATGCAACACAAAAGTGTTTCCACAGAATTAAAACAAATTTGTAAAACCTAACAAAGCTATAATAAAATAATAAAAAAAGGATAAATATAAACATACGATACTGCGTATAAACAAAAAAAAAAATTCAAAGGCTTAATGGGCGACAGGATGTCTGATCAGAATGCTGCTTAACGCCGTTCTAACTGATTTTAACCTATATAAATATATCGTGGATTATATACCCACACTACAATAGGGTCAATTGCCCTTTAATACTAAAATAAATAACAAAGTGTGAAGGCGGAGCGTCAGAACTATAATTAATTACACTGAATAAAGTTAAAACAACTTAATTTACCAAAAAAAATACGACACCGCTTTCAAACCTTCGTTAACACAAAAAAATAATTCGAAACACACAAAAATCTTGAAAGATTCAATAAAAAAAACAATATTATGTTACCTTAAGGTCTAGAATACACCTCTCCTGTGTTACAACAATAGAAAAAGGTGGTCGGTTACTGCTATAACGAAATGAAATCTTCCTGCTCTGACAAATGATGACTAAAATGTTGGCTATTGTTCTTTTATACACAAACGATTTCTTGATTTAAACTCGTTAAAATGTTACTGCATAAATTAAAAACTGCTTTTAAAATACTAATTTGAGCACTCAATTTGCTTGTTGACTTTAATCATTTAACTGGTTTGATTTCCACTAACAATCCAAAAGGTTAATAACTCGATTTAAATAACTATAATTTTAATATATTACAAAAGTTCCCTTATCCTTAAACACGCTTTGTACGGTAAACAAGTGGCACTCAAGAACGTTGATTTTAAATAAATCCGCAAAAGCGAGAAAAAAACCAAAGAGGTCACTGAAGCACTAATACAACACGACTATGTCCTCTAGGTAACTTTACGTAAAATCGAAATCGGCACTAGGTATAATCCTTTGGTGATGAACAGTTTTAATAAAATCCCTTTACAGGTCTTCTTCAGAAGTAGCTAAACTACCCTTACTACACAAAAAGTACGTTCGTTAAACACCACAAGGTCCAATATATCAACGTTCTAAACCACCCCTTAAAGCGTAACAATAAACGTCACCGTAATACTACTCGAGATCGCAGTCAGTTTCAGACTCCTTCAAATTATTACCAAAGATCCATCTTTGATTTTGAATCCCACTACTCATAAAAAATCTTATCTAATTTAATTCCACCAATTAAAAAAACGGAAGGGGAAGATATAGTACCCCCAAACACACAAATTCGTTTTCGTCCGTAAGGACTCGGTAATTTCCAAAATCTCAAACGTCAGCAGTAACGTGCAAAGCATCTCTATATTTTCATTTAAGTACAAACAATCAGGCCCACATTCAATCTCTATGACTTAAAACCAACATACTCACTATTAATCTGAACAACTACAATTAAGCGTCTTTATGTCGCCAACATGACATCATACACATATAATCCTACACTATTCATTTAAATTACTTAATTTTTTAAGGAAATCAAACGAAATAAACGTTATTTACACTTACATACAACTATATACAGATAAACGTTACTCAAACTTTGATAAACGGGAAATAATAAGGAAAAACAACCTAAATTACGGATTAATAATTCACAAACAAACAAAACTAAAGCTCGTCATACACCTTTCCTAAAGGTCACTACACACGTTAAACAAATTTATCTATAAAACTTCAACTTGACAACAAAAAAAATATATATATATATATATATACGGAATCTAACTAAGTGAATAAAACTACAAACAAAATTACGCACCACGTATACAGGGTGTTCAAAATACCCTGACACTCCCCTTACAAAAATATTTTCCTTCGGAAAATATATCCGAAGAACAACTCTACCCTACAGGCAACCTACGCCAGGAACAAAACAATTCTAACACTAAGTACAAACATTACTCACAAACTATTCGAAATCTCAAAAAAAAATATCTACCTAAAACAACTCCACCACTACAAACGCGACACCAACGATGTTTTGTACACGCGTTTGGCTGGTGCATTGAAACTCCGCGTCGAGAGCATACTGAAGAGGCCGGGCCACGGTTCACGAGATCCCCGCTTTCCGTTATTCCACAACCGCATACGCAAGACCCAAAATCGCAACACCTCCAACCAAACTCGCTACGCCTACTTGATTAGTCGCCTCTTACGACAAGCAGTGGCATCTGCTGTAGGAAAATTCTTACTCCGTCCCTACACAGAGAAAAGCGTCCAAGAGGACTTTAATCGATATTTGGATTTGGCTTAAGATCTTTCGCATACCACAGTCCCTTCGAAACTCGTGAAGCATCAGATAGTTCATAAGTCTGATATGAAACCTTTCTCTTAATATAAAATGGACCGATAAATTTTGGCGCTAACTTAGCTGCGAAATAACGAGATGCGTCCGATAAAACATAATTTTTCCGTCACACGGTATCTCCTACCTCAAAATTTGCTAAACGTCTACGTAAATCATATTTCTGTTTACTCTTAATATACGCGGCATTAAGTCTTTTCTTAATATCGTTATGAACAACGCGGAAAATTTCACTTCTCTCTAACAACGGTGTTCGGTCGGCAAAATTTACATTATCTAGTTCGGTATTGTTCGTCGGTACACCCTGCTGTGATCCGTCTATGATCATTTCTCGCCCAAAGTTCGCGAAATATGGCGTCAGGCCGGTAACCTCATGAGTCGCTATGCGAATGGCACAGGCAACTTGCGCTAAATACTTATCCCAATTACGTTTATTATCTTCGATATACGACGCTAACATGGTCTTCATTACTCTGTTAACACGTTCTGATGGATTAGCCTGAGGATGATAATTAGCGTTAAATATAATTTTGGCGTTATAAGACGTAACCATTTTTTGAAATTCTTTACTCCTAAACTGTGACCCATTGTCACACAAAACGTATAACGGTACTCCAAACATAAGAAAAACATTTTCTTCAATATTCTTAACTACAGTCGAAGCGGTAGCGGCACGTAACGGGAAGAAAAGTACAAATTTCGAAAAATAATCGGCAACTACTGAAACGTATGAATAACCTCGAGAAGACCTCGGTAACGGTCCTACAATATCCGTGGCAATCATCTGCCAAGGCTTGTCGATAACGGGCTAAGGCCGGCCGGTTTCTTCTGTTCCGGTTTATGTCTAATACAAATCTCACAATGTCGAACATAACGTACCACATCTGCCTTTAACTTCGGCGAATAATACTGTCGTGAAATTCTCTCATAAGTCTTAAAAATACATGCATGTCCTGCTCTAGGGTCATCATGACACGGCGATAATATCTGGGAGCGTTCTCCCTTCGGCACCACAACTCTCCACTGTTCCTCATCGTTTCTCAACTTCGGATAACTACACTTCGCATGCTTCAATAACTTTCCCTTTTCTATCCTCCATTGCGGGTACGCAATAGGTCTTGCCCTAACATTCTTCTTCATCCGTGTCAACCACTTATCATCACCTTTCACATCTTCAATTTCCTTTCCTTCGTCTTCTACGATAGTCTCGTCTGGTAAGTCAATATCGGGTTTACTCGTCACTTCAAGTGCGTCAATAACTGGTACGGAACGCGATAATGTATCCGGTACGACATGATACTTTCCTTTCCGATGGATAATTTCGAAACTATACTGCTGAAGGCGTATAGCCCAACGCGCTAATCGTCCGGTAGGTTCCTTTAAATTATGTAGCCAAACTAAAGATGCGTGAGCGGTAATAACCGTAAATTCTGCTCCCTCCAAATATGGACGTAACTTCTCCACTGACCACAGTACGGCTAAACATTCCTTTTAGGTAGTCGAAAACTTTCCTTCGTTCCTCGTCAACGATCTGCTGTTATAACAAATAACTCTTTCCTCTCCATCAATAGTCTGCGTTAGTACTGATCCAATGCCATAATCTGAAGCGTCAGTTTGCACAGTAAACGGTAGCGAAAAATCGGGACACGATAAAATAGGTGCGGAAACTAAACAATCCTTAATGATTCCCAAAGCTTTCTCGCAATCTTCATCCCAAACGAATTTTGCAAATTTCTTCAATAATTTCGTTAAAGGCGCTATAATCGTAGAAAAATTTTGAATAAAATGACGGTACCAACTAGCTATACTGATAACTCGCTTTACTTCCGTAGCACTCTTAGGTGTCGGTATCTTTAAAATGGCGCTAATTTTATCCGGATCAACCGATAACCCATTCGCGTTAATTACGTAACCTAAATATCGTAACTCCGATTGACAAAAGGTACATTTGTCCCTGCCTAACGCTATCCCTGCCTCAGTAAATCGACGAAAAACTTCCTGTAAAACTTCTAAATGTTTCTCATAAGTAGGTGTACAAATAATCGTATCATCGAGATAAACGAAAACATATGGTTCTAATTCCGGACCAAAAACTCGGTCAATAAATCGTTGCCAACTGGCTGGTGCGTTAGCCAAACCGAACGGTAGGCGTTTAAACTGAAATAATCCCCTTTTGGGTACAGTAAAAGCCGAATATTGCTTAGAATCTTCCGCCATTGGTATCTGCCAATACGCGGACTTAATGTCCAAAGACGAAATAAATTTTGCGTCACGAAGTCTGTCCAAAATTGACGACACGTAAGTTAACGGATACGCGTCCTTCTCGGTAACCTTATTCACTTTTCGAAAGTCGACACAAAATCGGTAACTACTATCTTTCTTCTTCAGTAATAAAATCGGACTGGACCAAGCGCTCGTGGATTTTTCCACTACGTCCAACTTCAGCATCTTCTCTAATTCGATGTCAATCTGTTGTTGTATAAAGGGCGATACGCGACAATAACGTTGTTTAATAGGTTCACTATTGGTCTTAATATGGTGTTGAACCAAAGAAGTACATCCAATTTCTTTACCTTCGATGGACGTGAAATAATCGGTAACTAACTGGTCTAATTTCTGTAATTGGTCGCTACTCAAGTCTAATCGGGATTGTATTCCATGCTCTCCATTCTCCAAAGCTTCAATTGTCTCCAAATTTTCAAATCTCCATTCACCTTTACGTAAATCAGGTATGATGTTAGTTTGCTTCCAAAAATCTACTCCCAAAATAAGATGGTGCGGTATATCTGGTACGACAAGAACATTAATAACGACAATTTTTCCCTTAATTTCGATAGGTACAGTCGCGGTACCTATACCCCTAACTGACTGACCGTTTGCTACAATACACGTTGACGTACATCGTTTATATAATTTAACACCCAAATGACCTAATTTCTTCCAACCCTTTTCTCCTAATATGGTCTTTGTCGACCCACTATGCAATAAACCTAATAACTCTTGTCCATAAATTTTGACAGTCACAAATGGTCTTTCATCTGAATCTTTGGAATCAAAAACGTAATCCAAAACAACTTTAGTCTTTAAAAATTTCGCGTCATCCCTAGCCCTTAATGAATTATAATACACTGCCGACTTAACAAAAATTCTAGAGGACAATACGCGTCTCTTTATTGCCTCCTTGACCCGTTTCCCGAATTCGAACATTTAGGACAACTCTTCACTGTAAAATCCTTCTTTCCACAACGATAACAATAACGATTCTTAATGGTGTCTTTACAACTTGACGCCAGATGTCCGGTCTTCTGACAATTCCAACACGATCTACCCTCAACTCTACTCTGCGTTATCTTTACTTCCTGTATCGGTACTTCCTTATTCTTAATCGTCACAACCGGTGGGGTTTCTCCCACGTACTTCTAGGTCGGAGCGTTTCCGACTAGGCGGTACATAACTATTCATCGCTTGAACTCTTTCTTCGATAAGTCTTCCATACTTAATTAATTCGTTAATCGAGCTAATCTCCGTTAAACCTAATTGTGCCTGATAAGAAGGCGCGATATTTTTCGCAAAATACGTATTTGCTTATCCTCCGACAAAGTTTCGTTCAATCGCGAAAATAAATTCCGCATAACAGCGATATAAATTCC
Organism: Vesta saturnalis; assembly: GCA_036346205.1. NCBI lineage: Eukaryota > Metazoa > Arthropoda > Insecta > Coleoptera > Lampyridae > Vesta > Vesta saturnalis. The sequence continues at coordinate 589,253 of JARFJB010000069.1, forward strand.
CATAGGCTTGTCCGTACCCTGAGTACGACGCTTAATCTCATCTAATAATCTATCATCATAATCTATTGGCTGGAATTGAATTTTCAACAATTCCACCAACTCACCCCAAGTCCTAACTTCCCTTCTAACGGAACGAACGTAAATTAAAGCGTTACCCGTAAATAAATCTAAACATTCCGAAAATAATTGCGCATCATCTACTCTACGTGAAATCTGTAATTCTGAAATCCGTTCCAAAAATCACTTAACGATAAGGATGTGTATCTCCCGAAAATGATAAATTCCACTTGCAAACCGGTGTACTTTTTGCTACTGCACTCCTAACAGGTGATGTACTTAAATTTAAATTACTAATTGGTACTGAAATATCTGTTTTTGAATTTTGATCGTCATTATTCGAAACACTGCTTAATATTTCCAAAGGTGAACTTTTTGAAACTACTCGTTTATCCAACATTTCGTACGTAGACTGAGCTACCGCAATTTCAACAAACAAACTTTCTTTAATCTTTACATCGATATCGGTTTTCGGAATTGAATTAACTCTACCTAGCAAATATTTGAGCTTGGTTTCTATGGTCGTTAAAATTTTTGTGGACGGATTAATTTTGACTTCCTCTAATAATTTTTCTAATTCCAATTTCGTTTCCTCAATAGCACTCTTATCTGTTTCAAAATCGAAAGGATAATCGGGACGTGATGAAATTTTACCACTACTTTCCTCACTTAAAATATTCCGTAACAATGCACGTAACGCAGTTACCCCTAACGATAGATCACCACCTCTAACAGCTATCTCATATCTTACCTCGCCAGGTGTAAGCCTATCTACATTTATTTTATAACCCATATTTAATCTTTCGATACGTATATAAAAAAACTTAATTAAACAATAAAATAATCCTGAAGCGAAAATACTGAAATACTATCCTAAGATGTCACCAAAAAAATAAAATCTACAAAAAAAACACCCTAAAATGTCCCACGTTGAAGCGCCAACTTTATCTGTAACGGTATAAACGGGTGGTAGAACGGGATTACAGATAAAATTGGCCTTTTTGCCCCGACTAGCCAGCGTGTGGGTGTAGGTCACATGTTGAAAAATTTTGCACAACCAGAATAGTAAATCGTACGTAAGTCAAAATAGGGGATGAAGACAACATCGGTTCGGTTAAGGGCGCCAGAATGTTTGGTAGTCAAAATAAGGGTCGTCGTGCCAAAATTACGAGTACATAGCGTGTCTAAACATACAAAAAACATACGCTTACCTATCCGCAATCAATTCCAGGTGTACTGGACAGCAACTCAGCAAACTACCTGAAATAGGGCTTCAAAAGCACTACACGCTTGTCAAATAAAAGCGTGGTAAACACTCAATAAAGTTACGTTAATACACCTCAGTGTAAATAATCAGGCATTAAATAATGATCAAAACAAAACAAAAAATCTATAGAATGCACTCTAAATGAATTAATTCTCAACTAAAATCAAATAAAATACTAAATACCAATAACGCTATTACTCAATAAAACAAAAAAACTAACTACGTTACGTTAAAACTAAATTACCGGTAACTTGCAATTTGCAAGAAAAACTTTTATGCAACACAAAAGGGTTTCCACAGAATTAAAACAAATTTGTAAAACCTAACAAAGCTATAATAAAATAATAAAAAAAGGATAAATATAAACATACGATACTGCGTATAAACAAAAAAAATACAAAGGCTTAATGGGCGACAGGATGTCTGATCAGAATGCTGCTTAACGCCGTTCTAACTGATTTTAACCTATATAAATATATCGTGGATTATATACCCACACTACAATAGGGTCAATTGCCCTTTAATACTAAAATAAATAACAAAGTGTGAAGGCGGAGCGTCAGAACTATAATTAATTACACTGAATAAAGTTAAAACAACTTAATTTACCAAAAAAAAAAAAAATACGACACCGCTTTCAAACCTTCGTTAACACAAAAAAATAATTCGAAACAAACAAAAACCTTGAAATATTCAATAAAAAAAACAATATTATGTTACCTTAAGGTCTAGAATACACCTCTCCTGTGTTACAACAATAGAAAAAGGTGGTCGGTTACTGCTATAACGAAATGAAATCTTCCTGCTCTGACAAATGATGACTAAAATGTTGGCTATTGTTCTTTTATACACAAACGATTTCTTGATTTAAACTCGTTAAAATGTTACTGCATAAATTAAAAACTGCTTTTAAAATACTAATTTGAGCACTCAATTTGCTGGTTGACTTTAATCTTTTAACTGGTTTGATTTCCACTAACAATCCAAAAGGTTAATAACTCGATTTAAATAACTATAATTTTAATATATTACGAAAGTTCCTTATCCTTAAACACGCTTTGTACGGTAAACAAGTGGCACTCAAGAACGTTGATTTTAAATAAATCCGCAAAAGCGAGAAAAAAACCAAAGAGGTCACTGAAGCACTAATACAACACGACGATGTCCTCTAGGTAACTTCACGTAAAATCGAAATCGGCACTAGGTATAATCCATTGGTGATGAACAGTTTTAATAAAATCCCTTTACAGGTCTTCTTCAGAAGTAGCTAAACTACCCTTACTACACAAAAAGTACGTTCGTTAAACACCACAAGGTCCAATATATCAACGTTCTAAACCACCCCTTAAAGCGTAACAATAAACGTCACCGTAATACTACTCGAGAGCGCAGTCAGTTTCAGACTCCTTCAAATTATTACCAAAAATCCATCTTTGATTTTGAATCCCACTACTCATAAAAAATCTTATCTAATTTAATTCCACCAATTAAAAAAACGGACGGGGAAGATTTAGTACCCCCAAACACACAAATTCGTTTTCGTCCGTAAGGACTCGGTAATTTCCAAAATCTCAAACGTCAGCAAAAGTAACGTGCAAAGCATCTCTATATTTTTATTTAAGTACAAACAATCAGGCCCACATTCAATCTCTATGACTTAAAACCAACATACTCACTATTAATCTGAACAACTACAATTAAGCGTCTTTATGTCGCCAACATGACATCATACACATATAAACCTACACTATTTATTTAAATTACTTAATTTTTTAAGGAAATCAAACGAAATAAACGTTATTTACACTTATATACAACTATATACAGATAAACGTTACTCAAACTTTGATAAACGGGAAATAATAAGGAAAAACAACCTAAATTACGGATTAATAATTCACAAACAAACAAAACTAAAGCTCGTCATACACCTTTCCTAAAGGTCGCTACACACGTTAAACAAATTTATCTATAAAACTTCAACTTGACAACAAAATATATATATATATATATATATATATATATATATACGGAATCTAACTAAGTGAATAAAACTACAAACAAAATTACCATCTACGTATACAGGGTGTTCAAAATACCCTGACAAGTTTGCAACAATAGAAAAATTTGAACTAACATTTAATAAACACATTGCCAATATTACAGCATTGGGATTTGTCATTATGAACGAATACTTGTTTAAGAATGCATTAACCTTTCTTAAACCCAAAAAAAGGGAACTTAAATTCATTTTCTATAACGTAAATAGAATATATCTATTATATACGCCATACAGGGAGTTACTGTGTGAATTTAAAATTCACTCTTTAGGGGAACGACGTACATTGGCGTCTGGAATGTATGTTCTCAAGTTAATAAATGCGCTAATCGTTTTTCTTATTCCAACTCAATTGTGTGTGTGTGTGTGTGTTCGCGTGCGTGCGTGCGTTCGTGCGTGCGTGCGTAGGTGTGTGTGTGTGTGTGTGTGTGTGCGTGTGCGTGTGCGTGTGCGTGTGCGTGTGCGTGTGCGTGTACGTGTGCGTGTGCGTGTGCGCGTGCGCTTACGCGTGCGCGTGCGCGTGCGCGTGCGCGTGCGCGTGCGCGCGCGTGCGTGTGCGTGTGCGTGTGCGTGTGCGTGTGCGTGTGCGTGTGCGTGTGCGTGTGCGTGTGCGTGTGCGTGTGCGTGTGCGTGTGCGTGTGGTCACATTTTGTCTACATTTAAGATCACTTAGTGTAAATGTAACCTCCATTATCTAGACACTACAAATCCACTTTTGACTTTCATGTCTCATTGAAGACATCAAAACGGATTAGTCTACAATTACATTCTTTCACCTGGTTAGCAAGACAATTAATTTATGATAACTAACTATATTCTCCAATCTATTGTCTCTTTGCATAAGTGGAAATTAGCTACTGTATGAACATAGTGATTTTAACTAAACTATCGGTTGTATGGTTATCTTCTATGTAGAGTCAGTTAAATAAACCAATTCCATCTACAAAATTTACTTGTATATTATCTAATTTATATACGTGTGTAACTTGTTTATAATAACTGTTGACCATAGTTTACTTATTTGATCTGTGATTTTACATTGACAAAATATGTCAGTTAGTCTTGTAGCGCTGATGTTGTAACTGTCCATTGGTGTCTCAACGTCAGTTAGAATTATGTATAAAGAACCTTAAGGTAAATTCTATTTTACCTGTATTTAGCTCTCATTTAGGGCAAAGACCTTGTGCCTCCAGCATTTATTTTTCTTTACTATCATTATTAAATACGGACAGTTTCACATAATGTTAGGTTTGTTTAAAGTAAAGTTTTAGTACATACAGCTTTAAAATGACGGTTTTGGTTTATCGAAGAATATTAGTAGTAGTTGTTGTATATGGAGGTCCTAGACCCAAGGTTAATCATTACAGTAAATCGGTGCTTATAATAGGGCGGGTGGTAATCCATATCACTGTTAATCGTCCGTCTAGTGGTGATAAATCTAAGCTCCTCAAATTTTTAAGGACAAAGTTTTGGGAGGAAATTTCAAGCTCTTAAAGGTCAAAATGTCAAGGTCAAAATTTAAATCTAAAAATAGAATTTTAAGGTCATCATATTACAATTCTTAGAAATGTAAAAATAGAATCAGTTCATGAAAACAAGAAGTTTTTTTCAAGGTTAGTGGTTTCAAGGATGCATATTCATAATGAAAGGCTTCCTTAGGTGCAAACGATTCAGTAAATGGTAACTTTTTATTAGCGGAGATGACAAAAGTAGTACGCACGATAGGAAGAGGAAGTAAAGAAAAAGTATTAAGTATAGACGAGGGAAAGAAGAGTCTGGATGAATTAATAAAGAAAATAATTAAAACTAGATTTATAGTTGTATGAAATGAATAGGAAAATGAAGCAGCTTCCAATTAGGAAGGCATCAAAGACCGAATTATGAAGCATGAGTAATTTTCAAATACTTAATGTCGATAGAGAATGTATTATAAGAAATTGTGTGTTCATAATACAAATTTTAGTGAAAATAAAGTATTATAAATTATTAATTCGAAAGAAATAAAACTAGATTTAGAGTTGTTCGAAATAAATAGGAAACAAAGTCTAAAAATAACGCTCTCCAGACTTTTGAATTTCTCCCTACTTCCCAATCGAAATTAAAATTTTTGTAAACATGATTGTGTTTGTCACTTTATCTCTTTCATTTATTATTTTACCAATAATGAGAAAGCTGCCCCCCCCCCCCTAAACTGACTCATTTAAATTAATCTACTTTGTTTTGTTCTACGTACGAACACTCACAAAAACACAATTTTCTGGAGCATTCACATTCTTATTAAAATTGATTGGGAAGAAACAAATTTCCAAAGTTCAATACACAAGAACACGTGTACTTTAATTAAACTGCAAGGATAATGAGAGATAATTTCGCTTTCTCTATGGAAACATTTTACGCAGGTGTGACTGGTCTATTTATAGCGCTCACTCGCTTTATGATGAATAAGTCAGCATTGTTGAGGCCAATCATATATTAAAAGTACCAAACTATAATTTTTACGTGTATCTCTGTTGATAAATTACATATTTCCTTCATTCATTATTAGAAACTCGGGACAATGAACGGAGCGCGTACATCAATAAAATGGTTATAGTGAATTTCTTGTTTGACTTTTAATAAATTTTGCTCATCGAATTCTACTTGTAATGGCTCTTCATTTTTTGGTGATCACCCCAAATGGATTAGAGCTTTGCTCTTGCTTGCCCTTAAGTGTAGATGTTATGCGTGGATTTCTGCTAACGTCCACTTTTTAACCACCTAGCTCATAACGAATTTCTCCGAAAAGAAAGTTGGGAAAATTATTGCTTAAGTTGCATCATTTTCTTTCATCTTCTTTTTTGGGCTCAAGCTTACCTTCTATGTACAGAAAACTATCGTAGGTAGCCGTAATTAGATCTTGACTTTGAATTAAGATGCGTATTTCTTCAGAAGGTCCACATTAGAAGATCCATGCGATGTGATTATTTGATTTAATTATAGTACCATCAAAATGTATGCTTTAAAAGACGTTTAATGATTCGGTCATTGTCAGTGAGAACTTTTAAACCAGTTGACGTTAAAAAGTATCTCATATAATACTTTTTCAGGTTTTACGTTCCGATAAGATCCCTGTATAATATTGCACTCTACGTTTAGACTAGTGTGTTTAAGTATTTTGACGTCTAACGCAGACGTATGTAAAGGATTTGGTTCTAATGCTTTAGACTAAGTCCTAGCATGTGACCAATGCTATTTTCTTTAGTAAAATCGATCTCAAATGAACCGTTCACCTCACCGTTAAGTGTAATGTTGTTTGATCTAATCATAAACTTTTCTGTGGGTATGTTAGATTTTTGATAATCTTTAATTTCATCTAACTCATATGCACCGTGTGGAATATTAATCACTTGCAAATGAGATGGATTTGTTCTAAAATAAAATCTATCGTTGCCTGTATAAATGTTTCTAATGCCGTTGCAACCGTCAAATCCAACCAATCCGATAACTATATAAAACTATATCTATATAAAAATTGTAGACATGGGTGCCCGCAAATTCTTGATCTTGGGCTGTAATTATAATAAATTTTACATCCCCGAAAGTAGTTAATCACTTTGATTGATAATCGAAGATTACGGAAACTATCGTAATACCATATCTTTTTACCTCGCTTTATGTAGCAAACCCAATACGTACCTGGCCCGCTTTGACTATGTAAGTTAATAATTCCTGATTTATTGTTCCACGGTAATTTAAACATGCTATCTCTCATAAGAATATCCCTAAAGTAGGGTACATTTTTGGTGTATTTCATTAAATCAATATCCGTTAACGGTCTTTCAGGTAATCTCTTCAGGTTTTTGGAAACGGTTTTAAGTATAACTCATCACCACCAGATTTGTATGCTTTTAGATAAAGTCTGCCGCCTTTTTTATTCACGGAGCCTATAGTGATAGATTTCATCATGTGATTATGGTGCAATGTCTCTTCTTGAAATTGTTTGGCATTTTTGCATCATTGATTGCTTTAGCAATTCCCGATGCGCCACCTGCTGAAGCACCGATTGCCGATAAACCTGCGAATAACGGGAGAAGAAATGCTAAAAACCCTCCTTGTTTTAGTTAGGGAATTACTCTTGAAATCTTAATGTTTTTTTGCTTCCTAAACTTTTTACCACACATTTTGCCATTGAAAGCGCTAGATTTATTGTCTGTGAAATTTCCGTTAGGTTTATTTTTTTTAGGTATTGTTCTTCGGAAATGAAATAAATTTCCACCATTGCATAACGATTTCCTCTTCTACAGATTGCTGCAGTTCGTTCACCTAATGTTGCGTCTGATGATTTAAAGCGATCCCAAGCTCTTTCTTCTAAAATTTGATCTGTTTCATATCTACTTTCTAAATCTCTGTAACTGATATGAAGTTTGTACTGGACATATAATTGATTAATGCCGCGGTCACCGCGTGCGAGTCGTTTCTCTAACGTTGTATCAGGACCACAATACTGGTAACCAGGTAAATGCAATTCAACAGGCAGTTTATTGATTAGAGCATTCACTAAACCACCTGCACTATTTCGCTTCTTACCTAACATTGTTTACCTGATGGATAAGGCAAGGTATTTATACCTAAATCGAGATCACAAAAACAAATCATAGTTATTATTAACATTTCTTTATTTAGTAAATGCTATACATTAGATAAGCAGGACGATAATACAATATTTCCATTAAGCATACAGTGTTATGTGAATTAATATTATACTTAGCATTTATAACATCTTCAATGTCTTTATAAATGTGATCATCACTACCATGGAATTCTTTCTCGCGAAAACGACGGTAATCAACTTGATGTATGAATTTTTCATAGAAACACACCAGATTGCAAGATTCAAGAAATTCCAATCTACAGCTTGCTCCTTTAAATTGAATAGTTCTTCTACACTATGAGCATTGAATGTGGAAGAATAGCAGTTGTAGTTTTCTATCATAACAGTCGTCAAAATTCATATCCTTTAATCAATTCCCAATTGTAATAAATACCAAGATCACTAGATAGTTTATAATAAGCACAATCGACTAAGTATTCATTAGCTGATTGTTTATACACTTCAGATAAATCATCCTTACGTTGAAATGATGGCCAGTCAGTGTTAGAAGAATAGTTATAATTCATATTGTTACTGCAACTATGTAGGGTATCCATATATAACGGCGAACTTCTAAGTTTTGATCGTATTACAATATCATGTACGCCATTTTTACCTCGTCACCACGTTCCTTTCGCATAGCATAAACCCATATATCTTCAATTACATATGGTAGAAAATTTTCTTAATGCAAGGGGAGGGAGTTTTTTAACACAAGGGATAGTTTTTTCTTGTTAGATATACTAAATTAATACCGGAAAGCAATCAAAAGCAGTTGCGTAGCCTACACAACGACATACAGTAAGAAGAAAATATCGACATATCCAATAAAATTTAATCTACTGGAAGAAAAAACACTACAATATGGCACGTTACATCTTTCGTGTAGACTTTATATCGAATCTAAGGAAACGCATAATTTTTCTAAATTTGTTGTTAGACATCGTTTCTTTGAGTAAAGGAAGGTCCTCACTTATTAGACCATAGACATTCTAGACCATTCTAAGTTTTTAGCATGGAATGCATCATGCGCATAAAGAATAGCTACAAAGGCATCCAATTTCTCGAAGGACAACACATAGTCTTTATTTCCTAATTGCCCCCTTGCTTCAATTTCAGTTTTAACACGGAGGTATCTATAAACATCCTCCAAAAGCTGTTTATTTGCCCAACATTCGTTTTCTGTTTGACAGGAAAAGCCTCACCGGGATTTTTTCGAAGAATCTTCCTCTGCGCGATTAATCCTGCGGAAGGCTTTATTAGCAGTAATCACAGTCCAAACCAACCCATTATAACGTGTTAATTTAGTTTTCATGCGTTCTTTCAAAATGGTGAATTTCTCATGTCCATTGGCAAGCAACACATTTTGCATGCAACTACGAGTCGTGGCAACGCCGCTCCAAATAATTCACGTTTACGCCGTAATTTTAAAAGTTTCGCCAAAATGTACAATTTGGATTTGGTTAAAACTGTGGAACGGCATCAGGTGTTCTTTTTTTTGAGCCATTTTATTTTCTTTTTATAATAATAATAAGGTTTAATGTCCAACAGCTAACACATCCATTAACAGGACAGTACATTTAGATTAATACAAAATTTGTAGAGTAATTTAAATCTTACAATACAGTGTGATTTCACACTAAATAACAATATATAAACATAAATCTAATGTAGAAAAAAATACAAAAATTGATACATATTATGATGGAATTGCGGAAAGGGGAGATAAAAGGCTGGAGTGGTTGATATTATGGCTAATGGAATTAAAGTTGCGACAAATAGTCACCATGGGGGATCTAAACAGTACCTCTGTTCGAAGAGTAGGATAATGAAAAGTTTTTATATTTCGAGAAGAGGCACGTGGTATTTGAAATATAATATACAGAAAAATGATACTGTGCATTACTCTTCTAGAATCTAGTGATTGGAAGTTAAACGTTAATATTAACTCATTATGATCAACTCCTCTGAGTATAGTTGTATAGTTTCCAACACAACTTTATGCGTGTTATAATTTGGATTGTAAATTAGAGAACAGCATGCAAACTTGGATCGCACTAAAGAATAATAAAGTGATTGTTGAGCTGATTGATTTGAAAAGTTTTAACAATTCCTAACTATAAATCCCAAAGTTCGATTAGCGGAACGACATAATTCACTGATATGACTAGAGAAATTAAAAAATTTTCCGTAATTGTTACAAAACTTATACTGTGAAGTTACATTCAACATTACGTTGGTTTTAAATCTCAAAATTATCCTAAAAATTTATACTAAACAAATAATTTAGGTTTTCGTCTACTACGGAAATAAAGGGTTTCTTAAAAGCTACTTTCTCGCCTCTCTCTACAGGATGTTCGTCTTGATTCTTTTCCCTCTCTTCGATTCTTCGGAGTTATCCTGAAATGGATCCTTCACCTGTACGTGAGATACTCCTCGAAACCGGGACTCATGAATAAGTGGTTGGTAATTCTTCCTCAACATTGAACACAGAACGGTGGTCTACGACAGCTCGGCTTCTCACTAAAAACACCAAGGTTAAGTCAAGTAAGACGCTCAGATATTCCTAAATACAAACAACTTACCGGTAAATCATTATTTTGTTTAATTTGTGACGGAGCCCTGGATATATAAACAGTCTTTTGAGATCATCCTAATTACTGTAAACGTGGCTCGCTTTTGGACGAATTTCAGTTGGAAGTGTAGCATTTTTTTTTGTGGCTTGGTGTTCAATATAAATTTAGTTGGGGCATCATCTGTCGATACACCTAACGATGTTATGTACCTACAAACTCAAGTGATTAACTGTTAATATTTAGAACATTTATGGCCCTGAAATTGTTACATATTTATATTTAACCTTTGTACCTTTGTAAATTGAAATTCGTGTAGGGTGATCCATCTTACACCAAATATTTATTTGTGGTTTATGTTTTTTACTTGATATATACAAATGTAAGCTTTAATGTGTTTTATAACAAATACTATCATAATAAGGAAGCTAATAGTTATTAATGAGAGTGAGTAATGCGTCCTTCAGTAACAACGTTTATACTTATTGACCTACTTTTTTGTGTTGCATGAAAGCTTATGCTTTACAATATTTTTTACTTAGAAGCACGGTTTACTGTTTTATTTTAATTTTTTTATGTGTTTTTTATTTAGTTTCGCTGGATTTCGGACAGTGCGAAAATGTTTTTTTATTTGTTGAAAAGGAAGGTAAGTGCGGTACTGTTGCGACGATTAATTAAATCATTGTGTTATGAGAAATGTTTTATTTTCTTTATTGTAAGTTTTTATTATGAACGAATAAGTTCAAAAGTAAATATGTAATTAAAAATTATTATTAATTTTATTAAATACATAAATAAAAAGTTTACTTGGAGTAGGATTCGAACCTCGACCTGTAGTACAGGTGGTAGGTTCAAATCCTACGACCTGTGGTACAAGTGCAGATCGTAGGTTCGAATCTTACTCGAGGCAAACTTTTTATTTATGTATTTAATAAAATTAATAATAATTTTTACTTTCTTTCTTTGGGTTGTTTGCTAGAAAGTAGTTATCTAGGTTGTTTTAATATCACCACCTTAGCTTAATGCAAATATAGATACTAGTTTGGTTTATAGATACTTTGTTTAAAATTAGTTTTGTGTATTCGAGGGTTGGGTTATTTATGGAAAACCAATATAATAAACCAAGTTGTGTTAAACTACCAGTAGTTGTTTTCTATACTACTACGAATTAGGATTTGATTTCTAATCGGACCTGTCCTCTTCCTAGACTGTATTCATCATATTTACTTTCATTGTACCGTACCTCTTGCTGTATCGTGGCCCCTTTATTGGTTTGAAGGCGATACAAATATAAACCAAGTGGTGTCTTTTTATAACTTTTTGTATTTCTACGCCGGCCACACGCCCACAGATCCAAGTGCTTGTCCGACCGACTGAGCTTCCGGCCTATCTTATTAGTTGTTACGGTACTCCCTTTACTTTTAAGACAGCAATACCTTTGTGCACGTAACACCATCCCTCGAATTGTATAACGTATCTAGATCCATAGAAAATCCCCTTTTTAGTTTTTCAGTTTTTGAAGTTGTCTCATTTTTTCTACCACCGTTGTCAGTAGTCATTGCTGTCACTCATTTTTGTTATTTTTAGGATTACTTTCAGTATCTGAATCACTTTCTGAGGCAATACTCTCTGATCTAAAATCAATACTATCCTCGCAATCCAAAATAGGTGGCGTTTCAGATTCATTCTCAGATTGATCGTCCCCAGAGTTTCTAAATAAGCCAAAACCTTCTGGCGTGTAAATCCCTTGCTTGACCAATCCATCACAAACAGCGAATATCTACGATAACTACTTTTGTCTTTATATAGAGAGACTGCACCTACATGTTGGAACCTGTAACTTATTCGTCTCTCCATGCATATCGTTTGAAGCAAATAACTTTCAATTATAAGCAGGCTCCTGCCTGTCACGACTTGTTCTAGCGTTAGACCACCTTTAGATATCCTCGTAACAGTAAACGTATATATATATATATATATATATATATATATATATATATATATTGGTAACTAAGGATTTGCTAACATAAAAGCGCAGCGGTCAAATTCTCCGGTTCGGCGGTTTAAGGTATACGATAGTGAAAATAGTTTAAAAATGAAAGAAATTGAAAATATTTCTGGTAAATTCTAAAAACCATAACTCGAAATTTTCAAATATTAGGAAATTAGAAGATTTCGAAAAGTTAAAACGATTAAAATGACCGGTGCGGTGGTTCTAGTGTTAAAACATTACAGCGCACGAGTGCCGTACACTATTATATGTGTACATAAACAAGCAAGACAAAGAAAGTCTTTCCTACTGCGAATTATATAATTAAATTATTTACTACGCCCAATATTTGAAATATCTATCAATTTTTGACATTTCAATACATATCAATATTATGTAATATAATGTAATTATTATTTACTAACTAAGCGAGATAATTTCAGGATATCCTTACTCCTTAGGTAGGGAAAATCGAGTTCACGCTTCAGAAGCAAACCTACTAATAGTATGTTTTAATGCTAATATTAAACAAATTAATATATTATTTGTTTGTTATCATGCGAAATATTTAAACATATTTATATAAACACCTTATGTTGTATTAGCAGATGATAATAAAATTGTTCTAAAAATGATCGTATCAAATCTTAAAACTTTTCTATAATTAAAAGTCAATCATTAAATAAATACCTTCGTCATTTCTTTTTGCTACGTCATTAAGTTTAAGTTATTCTAAATATGTTTAGTCAATTAGTGCTCTGTTAAACACTCTGTAGATTAATAGGTGTTAAGAAATTTCAAATATAGCACATTTAAAGGTCGATTCTCACACTGTTTAAGACACCTCTATGTGAAATAACCAAGAGGTGGTAAGTGCCACATCAACTAAAAGAAAGGGCAGTAGATTTTACTACTGACAGCAGCAACTTAAAGAGTATTAAAGACTACAATCAATTTTCATGGCTTGCTTTGATTGGCATGAGAGTTTGAAAGTGAGCAAAACCTTTAAAGCTACCTGTGTGAATACTAATGGAGCAAGTTTCAAAATATCTTATTTAGTTATTTGTAGGATTAGATTTTGTAAACATTTGCTTCTATTGTTAGAATTTGTTAAAACCTTATAAGAAGCTTATTGTTATTAATTTTAAAGAACAAATACGTTTTTGTTCTTTTATATATAAGATTATCAAAAGGAGACATAGTCTATCTCAAAAATTTTATTTATACAATGGTAGAAGCAACAAATAAGCAATTTCGGACCAAATTTCTACATTAATAAATTAGTTGACGTTAAGTTACTTTCGTGTTGAAAGCTTCTAATCGTTACCGACCATTATAGGAAACTGTTAGTTTGTTTATATATTACATAAGATTAAATTTACATCGTGGAAACTGATTTCAAAATGGAAAAATTCATACAAATTAGAAACATCAGATTCGTAAATTGAAATTATAAGCAATAAAATTAGGTCCACACACAACTTAACTTTAATGACCAAAAGAAGCGCGGAGCAGAATATTTTTTTAACTATTACAGTTATAACTTATAGGTGTGCTTCTGGCAAGTAAAAATCGTACCAAAATGATCGATTTTTCAGTATAACATATGATGGTAATATTTTTTCTTTAATAAGCAGCGATTTAATTGTTTCTGTAAACTGATGATGTATTGTGATGTGCAAATCTTAAACATTCAACTTTTTGAGATTGAAACGTATCTAAATAATTAGTTTAATCATTGATTCAGTGGTTTAGTTCTCTCAGTTTCTATACTAACTTTACTTACTATAGAGGCGAAGGGGAAAATGGGGGTCGCTTACGGAAAACTGTATGTTTATATATATATATATATATTATAATTAGTTATTTATTTTAAGAATTTTAATTCGTATTCTTTAACTAATCAGATATCAAGTTGCTTAGGTATTTTTTTACTATTATCACAAAGAACATTATGAACAACAAAAAAAAGTAATTTTGACTAAATTACCCACATGTGTGGGCAATAGGAGTCATCCGATGAGGTAATCGGGGTCAAAACACTTTCAAGAGAAAATAAAATTATCAAAATTCTGAGTGTTATACGGAATATTTTTACAGGATGCTGTGCATTAAAACCAATAAATACGGAAAGAAAGAATTTCTAACCAAGCGACGAAATTAAATATTTCGTTGAACAAGGATAACGTCTAACTCCACGCGAGAACTTGTGTCGCCTCTACTGTGAAATCGCAATTTATATAGTGCGGCAAAATGATTTCATGTATGCTACGATATATATATATATATATATATATATATATATATATATACAACGTGTCCCAGATAAAATTTCCAGCATGGGGATATCGCTTATTATAAAAGATACAGATTTGGTTAAATTAATTGAATTACTCCTAAGGATTAGTGAAATTATAGGACACTCTCCAATTTCCAAATTTCCATGTATTTTAAGACTAAAAATGTCAAATTTCTTTTTCTTGTAATATCTTTTTTGTTATATTAGACATATAAATTTTATTTGCACTTTCTTAAGATATTTTTTATGCAGAATTTAAATATCAATTTGGATTTTTTTTGCACTTTCTATTTTTTAGTTTCAACCCCTAAATTAAATTTTTCTTATGGAACGACAAGTCGGCTTTGAAATAATTGATCGTGTTTTTTTATCCTGTTTACAATGATGTAGCACATGTACTATCTATTTTTAAAAACAACACAGAAAATTAAAAAAAAATGTATTTTATTAAAGACTCTAACAATAAGTAGGCTGTCAAACATAAAAACACAATCGAATTTAGTGTCACTTAAAAATTATTCGTTCCAGAATATTTTTGTGTCAAACATGGCTTTATTTACTAATACTGAAAAGTTTGATATGTTGAGTTGTTACATCTTGTCTCATAAAAACAGTATAGAAGCTGAACGGATGTACTTGAGGCTGTATCCTGAAAGAAGGCAGCCCAGTGCTCGTACGTACAGAAATTTGGTAATTAATTTAAAAGAATATGGTTCATTTTCAAAACCTACTAGAAATCCGAAATTACGGAATGAAGATGCAGAACTAAATGTATTACAATCAGTTATTGAAAATCCTTCAATATCTGTTAGAGAAATTGAACATAACACTGGTATTTCGAAAACTACATCACAAAGAATTTTAAAACGTCACAGGTATCATCCGTGTAAGTACACCATTCTGCAGGGACTTAGAGATAGAGATCAGGGGAGAAGATTACAATTTTGCCAATGGTATATTAATCAATGTGAGAATAACGATAATTTTCCAGCTACGATTTTGTGGTCTGACGAAAGCAGATTTACAAATAATGGCCTTTTCAATCGACACAATGTTCACTTTTGGGACCGTGAAAATCCTC
The DNA here is from genome assembly GCA_036346205.1 of Vesta saturnalis. NCBI lineage: Eukaryota > Metazoa > Arthropoda > Insecta > Coleoptera > Lampyridae > Vesta > Vesta saturnalis. Next base: position 605,209 of record JARFJB010000069.1, read on the forward strand.
ACGTTGTTAAGGAAAGTCGGCATCAAGTGGGATTTGGTTTTAACTTTTGGTGTGGCATTTTAGGCGCTAAACTTATTGGGCCCATATTTTTTAACGAAACATTAAATAGTGAAAGGTATTTAAATTTACTACAAACTGATTTAGAAAATAAACTTGATGATTTACCACTGAGAATATTAACATCTGCTTCCAACAAGATGGCGCCCCACCCCACAATTCAAACATCTTCAGCGAATATCTAAATAATCGGTTTCCAAATTCATGGATTGGTAATCGAGGGCCGATTTTATGGCCACCCAGATCTCCAGACCTAACGCCCTTGGACTATTTCGTTTGGGGCTACGTAAAAAATCGAGTGTACGTGCAAACATTTGAGAATACCGAAGATCTTCGTGAAGCTGTTCTTGCAGCATTTGGTAGCATTAAACGCCAAAAACTACGCAGAGCAATTACGTCGACACTACGCAGGGCACAATTATGTTTAGAACGGAATGGTCAATTGTTTGAATATCTTTTATAATTGGATAATTATCTCCAATACTATTACCTGCTTAACTCTTGTTGTTATCTATTATTTGTCGTTTTCTCATGTTTCACGGCCTACTTATTGTTAGAGTCTTTAATAAAATACATTTTTTTAAATTTTCTTTGTTGTTTTTAAAAATAGATAGTACATGTGCTATATCATTGTAAAGAGGATAAAAAAACACGATCAATTATTTCAAAGCCGACTTGTCGTTCCATTAGAAAAATTTAATTTAGGGGTTGTAACTAAAAAATAGAAAGTGCAAAGAAAATTCAAATTGATATATAAATTCTACATAAAAAATATCTTAAGAAAGTGAAAATAAAATTTATATGTCTAATATAACAAAAAAGATTACAAGAAAAAGAAATTTGACATTTTTCTTTTTCTTGCCATAAGTCTTAAAATACATGGAAATTTGGAAATTGGAGAGTGTCCTATAATTTCACTAATCCTTAGGAGTAATTCATCTAATTTAACCAAATCTGTATCTTTTATAATAAGCGAGATCCCCATGCTGGAAATGTTATCTGGGACACGTTGTATATATATATATATATATATATATATATATATATGTTATTATTTAAACTTCCGCAATTAGTATTATGTAATTTAGATACTATTGAGACCTTAACTTGTGTTTATTAACGTGAATTGATATTAATATCATTCATGACGAAGGGGACATAGTAAGTCCCCGAAACGTTGAGAATTGTATTTTCACGTTAATAAACGCAAGTTAAGTTCCGAATAATCTCCATATTATATATATATATATATATATATATATATATATAAGTCCAAATAGAAGTTGGAACGACATAAAACCGGAAAAGAGGACAAAGTATTTGAAATTTCACGATAGTGGTTGAAATACCTGATTACGTCAGTTCACAGCTCGTTCAAAATACTCAAATAACTCGCTTACTTAAACGTTATCTTCGTAGGGGACACTGGGACCAGCAGATCTCGCCAACCTGAAAGACTTCAAAACTTTTGCACGCTTAATTAAAATATTTGCGTGCCGCAAAAATCAATCACTAATTTGATCGAAAAAAAAAACAATAATGTATTGTTACGTTACGTTATTAAAATTCGATGCTCAACTAATTTCACTTCAACAACAAAAAAAACACTTTAATTCTGTACACAACCACTTGAGAAGTTTTCTTCAAATTGCAATGTATTAAGTTCATATCATAAAAGAAAATAATCAGTGATTCATCGGCTTCTATAGGTTACGCTATAATTAAATAAATTAAACAAATTATACACCATACATTTATTAGCTTTAATCACCCACTATAATGATAAAGAACACAGAAATTTTACCTTAGGTGAAGGATACCCTTTTGTTACATAGTGATCTGGAACAAACCTACAGGAGGACCTCGGCTCTATGGTTGATGTTAGCACGACGCTAGCAGCTTCCTGTACTATTCAGTTAACGACGGCCTCTCTTTCGACTCGCGTTATGATTAAATTTCAATTGGCTTATAGTTTACAGTTCCCTTACATTTTCACTTAGTAAAACTCTATCATAAGTCTACTCCAGAACTCGTACTTTCATGCTATTGACCATGGAACCATTTCATCAGCACATGCTGGCCTAGCACAATTATCCTTTAATACATTAAAAAGCCTCTGTGATATCACGTAGTCTTGTCTAAGTCTTTGCTTTATTTTAAAGTATTATTCACCTTGATATATGCCCACTTACCGTCATATACTGCTTTTATTGCATTTAAGAAGTACTTACTCACTCCAGACTCACTTCAAATGTCCCAGAGTTTTTCTCTATTCACTCAGTCATCCTCCAAGTCTACAAACCCACGGTGTATGTTCTTTTTCACATTTAAACACGTTTGAGCCACCTGTTAGAGCAACTATCTGAACCACACGTCCCCTTCCTGATAGGAAGCCACCTTGAACATACCAAATCTTACTCTTCCATATATCTCAACAAACCTATCATTCTTTAGTTTTTACAATCACTCTTACTTCCCTTACCCTCATACAGTAGAACGAGTAGTACACTTTAATACATGTATTATATAATGCACACTATCTTTCATCAAGCTTTGCACATTAATATTTCAGCATGTTACCAGTAAATCTATGCACAGCTGCAACTTTGCCACTTTTTAACTTTTGTACAACTTCCTTTAACTAGTTTGAAATCTGGAACACTGGAACTGTGGCAGGATCTGCAACAAACAAAATACACCCACGTACCACACAAAAATGAAAAAACACCGAACGCGTTTCGATAGCGACGCTATCATCATCAGCGGTCCACTAGCTACCTAATGTAATTCAATATCGTCTTCAGTTTCATTTTTTATCTCCTCCTTACTTTCACTTCCACACAACTTTTCGAAATGTAATTCAAACAAGAATGTAAAGGAATACTCAGCAGTCTAAGTGTGACAAAGAAAGAAATTAGCACGTTATACAGCTGAACGCTAACCTAAATGTTTCTTTCGCTGTAAATTTGAAATTCCCACCCGACATTATTCAACACGTGGTATATCGGCAGTCATTTTCAGCTTTGTTGTTTGATTCTCTATTACTGGTATTATGTTAATTACTATTAGGGAACTGTTAATTACTAATAAATTAATGTGGGTGGGGACTATTCAACTATTGAGAAAATTGGATTTACTTCGATAGGGTACGTGAAATATTTAATAATTTTAATCATACATTTGTTTTAAAATTTTTGTTTATTTGGGGTAATTTATAGAGATAACGAAATTATTAATATCGATCCGTTACAATGAATTTTAATACAGTAACGTTTTACTTTTTGAAAACATGTTTGAGCAACTTGAATTGCATGAATTTCTATTTCACTGATTGAAAAGGTTATGAACTTGACCTTGCGTATTTAAAGTTGTAAGTTTGTGGGTCACTCGGTTAATTTAGTGTTATCTGTATTTTTAAATTACTTTCAACAGAAAGGCTTTTATGTACACGGTTGAATTTTCACTTGAAATTCTATAATACATTGAGTTTAGTTTCTTCTAGCCGTTTTTATTTATGGTTCCGAAGGGTTAAATTTTACAGAAATTATTGTGTTTGTATTATAAGACAGGTAAATATTACAATTAATGGCTCGTTATATATTTGAAAATGAATTTCTTTATACATCGAAATGATTCAATTTTACGAACAAGGTAAATATATAGTACCCGTTTTTATTTTAGCTGGGATTACGCATACAATTAATGACAAGCACGAGTTTTAGACTTCTGAACGTTCAAAGACTAACTACTGTCTCATGTAACTAAGTAAAAACGGTCAATTTTAGAAACGTTGAGTGTTCAGCAGGATTTGGAAATTAAAGCTGTAACTCTTGATCATTATACAGGAATTTATTTAAACCGGAGTATTTTCGACAATTAACACCAAGCAGAGGGTTAAATCCTCTGGTCTTCTGAATATCAATCATCTCGCTAGGTTTTTAAAGAATAACCGTCACTTTTATAACGTAGTGTAATAACTGGCTTTTCTGCAGGTTTTAGTTAAGGTTTGGAGAGGTTGTTCTAGTGTACATAGTTGTACAGTGCTATTTGTCCTGGTCCGTGTCCGCATGTATACGTATCTGTCTCTGTGTCGATGATGATAACTTAAAAAGTACGTAACCAATTGAATGAAACCCGATATTTAGAATTACATTTAAAATAGCTCTAATAAATCGAAAAGACCTTAATTACATGTTAGTTAGGTTTTCTTGAAGAAGGTTTTTGTAAGGCGATAAAGCTAAGCTAAACCAGAAATCTCTCTTAAGTAGCATTTGCTATATCGGAAAAACTCGCAAGTAAAAGTTTTTAACACCAAACCACTTAAGCTTAAAAAATTAATTTAAACAACTTATATAAATAGTCATAGGAGCAAACATGAACATTTAATGCAGCTTTGATTTTCAGGTTTGACAAATAAAGATAAGAGGTCGTCAATATTTAATGCATTACCAATTTTATTGATGTGTTTAACTATTTTATTCAAAAAAATACTCGCTCATTTATAACCACAAAATAATATTATCAGAAGGGGGATTATTCTTCATCACAATATTGCATTGGAAAACATTACTCCGACATTCACAATTTCTGCTTGATTGGACCTTTAATAGAAGTTTTGAAAAAGATCAGATTTAATTACGCTGACAATACCAATTTTGGCTCGACGTGCAATGAAAAATATTTTATAAATCACGTAATTACCTATAAATAAGATACCAATAAGATGTTTTGAAAAATTTCGTAACGGTACTGGTTTTTATTTGAATAACATGATTAAACTTTGGTGTCATTTGAACGTACCTCGTAATTTGATAATAAAATAATTTGTATATGTGTAAGTGTAGGTAAAGATTAATTTCATACGCTAACTTATACATTAAGATTCAATTCATCGCATAATATTTAAAGCCTTTAAGTTATATAACAGTTTACTTAATGACTTATTTAGTCTAATTAGGAATAATGTTTTTATTAAAAAATGTCATATTGCTAATAACAGAAATCATAATTAATAGAGATTAATTATGTACCAATATATATCTTAAAGTAACACAATAATCAGTTATGGGTAATTGAAAATTAACATTTGCATGTGTATAATGTGCATGATTCATGTAATTAGAAATTTTTGCAATTGATGATAACAGTTCACATTTTCTTAAATGGTAGAATCAATATTCTGCTTATGCAAGTCATTTCCTTTACAGGGAAGTCTAGTAAAACAGCTAATCATAATCTACGAAGTAATATAATTGCTGAAATCTAATTGGATAATTTCAATTAATAGTTTTCGTTAATTAAGCAATAAGTGGTAATTGTTTTTAGTGAAGTAATACATACACAATTGTTGTTACTTATATTTAAGAATATTAATTTTATTAGAACCCATAAAAGCCTTAAAGGAACAATATTTTCCTTAAAAATTTTGAACAAAAAACACTTTCAAGTACAGGTCACACCCTAAAGTTAGTAAACCAAGCCCAAATAGTTTATTACTAATATAGCTCGACAGTTATGGAGGTGATAAAAACGACATCCTGTATTAGCACCTAATAATAAGCAGTTTTTATTTACAATATCCAATGACATCATAGAGGAATTCATACAATGTAGAAATTTATTCAAATATTTTTCTAGTTTAGTTAGTTTTTTAAGAAAATAATTACTTTACTTTTTCTACGGTTAATTTAATTATTAACATTTTTAATTTTAATAATACCGATATATATTAGTATTGTGTTCATATGGGAGGATTAAAAATCAATCCGCCAGAAACGTTATACAGTCTTTCAATTATTTGATTATAATTTCTTGCAAGTTATAAGGAATAGCCAATTTTTACGTTTATTGCCCAGATCCGGTACGTCGCCTATGTCCCCAATTAGAGGAACAACACACTACCTCCAACCTACAAAGTAAAAATTAAAATAAATGAAATAATACACTTCTTTTTGGGATAATTATGCGACTTCTTTTTGTAATACGTTCATAACGAAAATAGACAATATTGTAAAACAACAACAATAATCTGCACCAAATGGACGTTTAAAAATCCAAAGCCGTCCGCTTCTATAAAAATATCGATAATACAATTGAAGTACCTTCAATCCTGTTTAATTCATTTTTAGACTTATTTGGCTTTGTATTAAAAAACCTTATAAAGAAAAGTTACGCAAAATTAAACCTTTCGCGTCGTATCAAAAAATTAATCGATATGTTTAAGATCCATATGTCGGCATTTTTACATCTTTGAACTATGTAGCAATTTCAGAAATATTTAATGAAAACCAAAAACTGCACTAGTTCCCTACGCGCACGCACGCAAACGTATGCACGCACGTACGCTCAGACGTACGCACGAACGCACGCAAACACGAAAAAAAAAGACAGAGGGAGAAGAAAGAAGAGGAGAAAGAAAGAGAGAAGAGGGAGAGAGAAGAAAGAGAGGAGAAGAGGAGAAGAGAAGAGAGGGAGAAGAAGAAGAGAAGAAAGAGGAGAGGAGGAGAGGGAGAGGGAGAGGAAGAAGAGAGAAGAGGAAAGAGGGAGAGGAGAGGAGAGGGAGAAGAGGAAGAGAGGAGAGGAGAGAGGGAGAGGGAGAAGAGGAGAGGGAGAGGGAGAGAGAGAGAAGAGGAGAGAGAGGAGAGGGAGAGGAGAGGGAGAGGAGAGGGAGAGGAGAGGAGAGAGAGGAGAGAGGGAGAGGGAGAAGGAGAGGAGAGAGAGGGAGAGGAGAGGGAGAGGGAGAGGAAGAGGGAGAGGGAGAGGAGGAGAGGGAGAGGGAGAGGGAGAGGGAAGAGGAGAGGGAGAGGGAGAGGAGAGGGAGAGGAGAGGGAGAGGGAGAGGAGAGGAGAGGGAGAGGGAGAGGGAGAGAGGGAGAGGAGGGAGAGGGAGAGGGAGAGGGAGAGGGAGAGAGAGAGAGGGAGAGGAGAGGAGAAGAGGAGAGGGAGGAGAAGGAGAGGGAGAGGGAGAGGGAGAGGAGAGAGAGGAGAGGGAGAGGGAGAGGAGAGGAGAGGAGAGGGAGAGGGAGAGGGAGAGGGAGAGGGAGAGAGGAGAGGAGAGGGAGCATGTATTGCATATTCGTTAATATTGAAGATAGAATGTCGGTTAAATGGGGAAAGTTTTAGAGAATTTTATGGCGATCATCATGGTAAAGTCAGATTTGAAGTAACTTTTTTGTTTTTGAAATAATTGAAGAAACAAAATTGTGCATTTTCTACTATGTAGCTCTTTTACTTGAAGTCTGACAACATTTTGATTTGTACATTATTATGACACTTTTAAAAGACAATTTTAAAAAGTACCAAAATTTATCTACAGTCATTTGTTTTTGAAATACATACACTAACTATTGTTTTCCATATGGACGCCATATTGGATTTTACATTATCGAATAGTATTTTTATCACCTTTTCAGCGATGTATCACATGATACGAGAATTTACTTCAACTATCAAAAATTTAAAAATATAAAATTGAAATAGTAGGTCTTGAGAAGGCATGGATTAATAAATGAAAATTTATACAATTAGATTCCTAATTATTGTAATTTCTAATAACTAAAATAAAACAAAACCGATAATAGTAACTATCATAAAACATGCTCGATATGTCCTCTACACTCCACACATTTTCTACATTTTCATATCATGTAATACATTGTAGAAGAGGTGTTAAAACCACTATTCGATAATGTAAAAATCCAAATAGCGTCCAAAAACAAAAGTTAGAAATGTATTAAATTTTGTAAGTAAAACATAAATTAGCAAGGGTTTAAATTTTTGATAGTTCTCGTATCATGTGATATATCGCTGAAAAGGTGATAAAAATACTATTCGATAATGTAAAATCCAAAATGGCGTCCATATGAAAACAATAGTTAGTGTATGTATTTCAAAACAAATGACTAGATAAATTTTGGTACTTTTTAAACTTGTCTTTTAAAAGTGTCATAATAATGTAAAACCAAAATGTTGTCAGATTTCAAATAAAAGAGCTACAGGGTAGTAGAATGCACAATTTTGTTTTCTTCAATTATTTCAAAACAAAAAGTTACTTCAAATCTGACTTTACCATGATAATAGCCATAAAATTTCTAAAACTTTCCCCATTTAACCGACATTCTATCTTCAATATTAACGAATATAGCAATACATGCATGCTGAATTCGGACACACTGTATATATATATATATATATATATATATATATATATATATATATATATATATATATATATATATATATTATGGTGTAATAGTATGATAAGTTTTAGATGATGTCCTTGTTTCCTTTTCGTGACCCTACAACATTTTCTAACATCTGGGCTATTTGTTCCGTCAAAAGAAATGGAAATGGGAATCAATAACGGTCAGAAGTCATTTTAAATGTAGTATTTTACTGTTAGTCTCGAAGTATAACAAAAACACAGTTTAGGGTCCGGATAAGAATCCATTTACAAGAATGATATTAACAATATCATTCAGATTCGGATACATCAATCAAAGAGAGAAAACCATTAACAACGACTTTCTAGCGTGTGGTGCGGCTAGAAACATAATAAGTTTTATTATTTCAGTGACCAATTATTAGGGCATATAAGTACATTTGATTTTTAAAAAATGGTTTGCCACGTTGCTTGTAGGATATTTCTTTCAACGGTATGGAGCATTATCCTATTTTTGACTCCTTTAGTAAATTTTTGTTTGAAAAATGGGCGTTGGTCGAGTTGTTCATATGATTTCTAGGTCCAAAGTTTTTTTCTTGCGGTCAGTATCATATTCGTATTTACAGTAATGGTAAGCAACATAAATTTGGCTAAATGAATAATTGAAGGTATGATTTCAGTTCGAATTAATTTTGCAGAATTTCTAAGATTCTACGGCCGAAGGATAACTATATGCTTCTGCCTTTGTTGTGAAACAGATTTGGCTAATAATAAATAATATAGGCACTTAAATAAACTGTTTGCTTGTTTGTTGTTGTTTATATCTTTTCCAATTTCCTTGGATATTTCTGTAAAAAAAAAAGAAATAGACCTATAGTTTAAGCGAAGTCTTATGATCAGAAAGAATCCTAAGCTTCATTATATAAGTTTATGGGTCAAGTCTACTAGACTACCTTTACCTATCCTGTATAATAACTGGTTTCATTTGATTAATGTACCATTAATATGTATTAGTATCATTATAAATGTGCTGAAATTACTTATTTAACGAGAATATTTGTTAAACCATGTACTTTATGTAATAGGATATTACGTATTAAGAAGGTAAGGGTTGTTTACTGTAAGAAGACATTAGTTGAAAACTAAGTGGTCTAACTAACTAACTGGTCTGAGACCAGTTATCAACTTCAAGTTCGTCATGCTCATACTATTTTTTGACCGATCTGTCTTTTTTTTAGTTCTCTGGTTTTTTGATGCTTGAACACGTAACTAAATAAGAAAATTACAACCATATTATTCAGGGTAAAGTCAACTTGCCGATCTAAATGATTGCAAGGAAAATTAAAAAACGACTGATCTGACAAGAATATCTATAAAATTATTATTTTACATATTTAATTCTTGAAAATGAAAAAAAAAATTCTTTACATCCTTAGTAATTTGTATTTAGTATAATAATGGTACTAAAATTACATTAAATAAAAACAAAAATAATTGACTACAATTTTTTTTACAGAAGAAGTTTGTTTGCGTTTTCATTTTCTGCATACATTACAATAAATTATGGAATACTTATAGCTAAGTACTACATTTATTGAATGTGCATGTAGTAATTGTTCTATATGTAATTTGAGATGTTCATGTTTGAAGGATGTTTTGGGGATATAAAAGTAATAAACATAAAATAATTACTTAACTTGATTATGATTAGTTGACGTTTAAAGTTTAGTGCTAACTATTTTATAATCATATTGTTAGATAATTCATGCTGCATAAAGTACTCTACAAATAATAAATTGAATCTATCAAATTAATTTCAATAAAGGTAGGAAACCGTGGTTTTGAATAATTTAATACACAAATTCCTCAAAGACGTTTTAGATAAAAAATGACTGCAGTCAGAAGGTACAGAAGTATAAATATAATTAATCCCTTCATATTACTAGCACTAATACTATGTTAATCCTGTAATCAGAAGATTCAATACAAATGTGACAGATTATCTATGATAGGTATAGGTATATCAAGTTGCTTAATCTTTTATGCATCCTAATCGCGTACTACTGCCAAACTAACTGGACACGCCATAAAAATTAATTGAAATATGATAGACTATGGCTATATTAATATTAATATATGCTTCTACCCTCTTCATCTGTCAGCAGAGTAAACCTTTACAATGTTAGTAGTAATTAAATTACAACAAGCTGTAATCACCACACACACAAAAGCGTGAAAAATCCGAAGTTGGGAGATTTGAAAGTCAGGAAATGTAGCTAACAAGTAATGACTATTTGTAAAGGTACTGGTGAATAATAGGGGAATATATTACAGTTACGGTGTCAAAATGGTCCTACAATGTCGACAAGGTATGAAACATCTGTATTAGGTGAATGCAACGCCCCTGGACCACACACACGTTTACGCCAACACATTAATATACCCATGCCGTTATTAATACTTACTCATAATATTTTTTCATATTTCGATCCTGCGGCTAAAGTTGAACAAGATTATTACTCAAGCTACAAACGATGATAATGATGGTTTTTCTTCTTGGCCGATTGCATTGCGGACACGGCTACGCTTTTTGTGACGTTGATTAATATTTGGGCCGGCCTTGCGCGCTCCTGCCTACCAACTACAATAGCGTCAAAACAATACTCTCTTGACGGCCGATAAGGAAATTATATCTTTAAATTATTTATTTCCTATATATGTGTAACCAATACCTTTTTACTGCTTCGGTAAAAATGATACAATTCCATTTTTTTTATGGTTTAGTAAACAATGCTAGGTACTTAATTTATGACTCGGGTTAATTTAGTACACTTAAGTAAATAATTTTGAGTCTATGTGTACATTACACCATTACAAGTACATATTAAGTTCTTGAAACTTATCTCTTTTTATTCTCAAGATTTAGTTGTTTAAATTCCGGAAATTAAAACTTCGCTTAATAAAATGCCAGAAAAACATTTCATTAGAGAGGTTCATAAATAATCGTTTGCGTGTTTTTAAACATAATACAATACAACGCAAATAAGTTCAGTGTTTGCACAAAATATGTTCATCTAATCAACATTAAATAAAACACGGATCACATTGTTGTACTTACATAATACCACGAGAACCAATATATATGTTACCCAAATGTTGATATTGTTGTTTGCTGAAAATAAAAGTAGGTTGTAATAATTCGCGTACAGATTACTTAGTTTATTCGTTTTTATTAACTTGTACCCGTATTCTCTTACAACAATATTACTGTATAAACTTAGGTTTAGGTTAAATATCTCTACTTATAAAGTGGTCAGGAAAAGTGTAAGTACATGTTTGTGTTCCTATGTGTGTGCGTACAAGTGCGTTTACGAGTGTACGTATGCGTGTGCGCGTGCATGCATCAAACTCTGAAAAAACTTTTTTTATTCAAGTTTTATACCTGTACCTTACAGATTTGTGGTGGGTATGTGACAATGTAGTGTTTTCAACCAAATAGCTCAAAAATAATAAACAAAACTACACACAATTTAAAATACTTAATCAATACCGAAATACTCAGATTCTGGTAATTTTCTATTGAAGTCTGCCTACCTATTGGAGCGAGGGGGATTACAAAGGAGCAAGTATTTATATGACCTTATACATTTATTCCTATTACTACTATTACCATTACTGAAGATGTCATAGGTAACGGTCAATGGATTGCATCAATGAATACATTTCAATAATATAGTTTTTGATAAAAACGCTTATATTACTCGAGTGCATGTACGTGTTTGTGTACGTTTGCATCAGCGTGAGTGTGGTAGTACGTGCATGTCTGTACGCTTGTCCGTGTGCATTTGGTGTACAATATATATATATATATATATATATATATATATATATATATATATATATATATATATATATATATATATATATATATATATATATATATATATATATATATATATATATAACAGGGTGGCGCATTAGTGTGACAAAGTCCCATATCTCCTTTATTTAAAGAGATACAAAAAAATTAAATACAAAAGTTGTAAGATATGTTCTGGTGCATATTCCCAAAATATTTTTAATTATACAGGGTAGATCATAAAAGCTTAGAAGTAATAAAAAATTTTTTTTATTAGAAAACCCTATATATTATTACATATTTAGATTCTACATATAATTTTAGATACATTTTATGTATAATGTCATATACCTAAGTCTAACCGTTTTTGACAAATTTCAAATTTTTTGTCAAAATGACGTTTGCAGGCCAAAACATAGGTGGAAATCTTTTCTAAACGAAGCCTTTATCAATTAGTTATGGTTGGTTTCCTTGGAAATGGGGACCTACTCTAATGGGCTGTATCGATATTTTTGTAATACATTGATACAGGGTGATCAAAAATGGACAATAAAGAGTAGATTCAAAAAAATCTATAAAGTCATTTTTTTTTAATGGAAACCCCCTATTTTTTTAATTCTATCTTATTTAGCATTAAAAATAAGGGTGACTTTGTATAAGAGTGTATATTCCAAAAAATTGTAGTTTTTGAAATAATGACAATTTAACATTTTTTTATTGCAAAAAGGCAATACGGCTTTCAAGTTTTGTTGTTAGTTGGCCGTGACGGCGGGGCGCGGCGAAACAAAAAAAATCCAGCACTTCAGATCGAAATATTACAATTTATTGAACCCCATATAAATAATTATTTTATTAAATGAGCTTAAAGTAAAGACAATATTTTTTTGATTCAACAAATTATGTCCTAATCATAAGCATAAACTTAGCACCTCTAATGTAACTAAACCTGTAACTAATTATACAGATAAAACTACTAGAAACACGTCAAATACGTACTACCTAATGAGTTGTTCGAAATGTCCGCCTCTTTCTTGAAAACACAATGCAATACGTCTCTCAAATTCGCTGCTTAAATTTCTACACATTTCAACACTAATGTTTCCAAAACAGTTTCTAATCCTAATCTTCATGTCTTCCTTTATTGTAGGCGGTATTTTATAAACCTGCTCATTGACGTACTCCCATATGCTAAAGTCCATTTTAGTAAGATCTGGGGATCTAGCAGGCCAAGCAACAGGCCCTCCCCTCCCAATCCAACATTCTGGATATCTAGCATTTAAAAAAGTTATTATCGGACCTGTATGATGTACTGGGACCCCATCATGAAGAAACCACATTTCTTGTTGCGTATCCTGTGGCACTTGACGCAACAAATTAGGTAGATGGTTTTGCAGAAAGTCTAAGTATACTCCCCTGTTACTCGTTGATCAAAAAAATATGGTCCAATTACATGATTACCGACAACACCTCCCAAAAATTTAAAGACCATCTAGTTTGAAAAGTATATCTTATAAAATGTGGATTTTCGGTAGAATAGTAATGAAAATTGTGTCAGTTTACACTTCCGTTTCTGTGAAATATGGCCTCATCTGTAAATAAAATCAAATGAACAAAATTTCTTTGTTCGTTTATTTTGTTTTGAGCCCATTGACAAAATTCCAGTCGTCTTTGATAATCTTCAGGAACCAACTCTTGAAGTAGTTGAATGTGATAGGGGTGCATTTTTTGAGACTTCAATATCCGCTGTACCGTACGTCGTTCAACGTCAACCTGCTGAGAAATGGGTCGTTGTCCAATATGTGGACTTTCGGTAACTGTTAATAGTACATTTAATTGATTTTCCTCAGTCTGTGCACGTTTTTCCCTAGTATTTTTTTCATATAACGTTGCCAGTTCTTTCAAAACGGTCCAAAAGCTTTTCAAATGCCCTTCTTTCAGGTTGCCGTCTTTCTGGAAACCGTTGTTGATACAGTCTTCTTGCTAAGAGCGTATTCTTATCACTAGCTCCCAAAACAAAAATCATATCAATCATCTCGGCTTGCGAAAAATTCATTATTTACAATTTTAATTCAAGTTTTAAATCAATTTGCTATAAAATACACTAATGCATCACACAAATTATCAACTGACAATAAATAATGACGTTTCTGATGATCTCTATTATTTTTATATGCCACGCCTCTCCGTCGCGGCCAACTAACAACAAAACTTAAAAGCCGTATAGCCTTTTTACAATAAAAAAATGTTAAATTGTCATTATTTCAAAAACTACAATTTTTTGCAGGCCAAAACATAGGTGGAAATCTTTTCTAAACGAAGCCTTTATCAATTAGTTATGGTTGGTTTCCTTGGAAATGGGGACATATTCTAATGGGCTGCATTGATATTTTTGTAATACATTCATACAGGGTGATCAAAAATGGACGCCCCCTGTCTTAGCCCTTTGCTGCAAATTTAAATTTGTTTGTGGTACCATCTGTCGGTGTATTCTTAAAGTAGCAAGTGTTTTCTGTAATAGAGGTTGTGGTGCTCGTCCCTCTCGTTTCTCTCTGCTCTTGTTACGGAACTTTTAAATAAAACAGCTAAACTACTAAAAACGCTTTTACACAACAAGTATTATACAGTAATTTGATTATCTCGTCATTTATCATTAAACATCTAGTGAAAAATTTAACTTATTTACAAAATCAAGCATCGGTAAATTATTTATTATTCTAAAATACAAAAACATTATCGTATAAAGTCCACACACATCCGAATGGTAATCCTGCAGCGCCGTTTTGTTGTAACGGAACCATCTAGAATTCTTCTCAAGAAAATATAAATGGTAACCTAGCGGGGGTCATCCAAAGGAATCAAAATATTCCCCGTTACCATTCTCGTCAACGTAGATAGCAGTCCAATGCTGACCTGGTTTGTTTGCTGGATACGTGTTCACAATAGTTGCACAAGGTCTAGGTGCGTACCTCGGTAGCTGATTAGAAGCACATACAAGCTCGAACATATTCTTGTGGCAGGGGATCGATTTCAGACATTTCAATACTTGTAGCGCATACATCTTAGGAGTACACACATAGGCTCCTCGATAGTATGGTTTAAACAACTATTCACCTCTGCTTTCATTTTCAATTTTTTATTTAACGGACAAACCAATCTCGTTCAAGTTTAGCGTTGGTTTGTTAAGAAACCTTAAAAAATGTTGCTTTTCACAGCCCTTAACGGTAGCAGCGTTCTTATCAGCTCCTCTTGGAAATCGTTGTAGGGCACACACCCTGACCACCATTTCAAGCCGTGATATTATTCTCTAAATACCTTATCTGGCTTGACAAGGGCTTTGTTATAAAATAATCTCGAGGTAGTTTTATCAACATCAGCAGCGGTATGAATTCGTTATTAACACCTCTAAACCCTTATACGTCCAAGTATGCGTCCGTTTTCTTTCAACTGCTATTGTAGACTGATGCTTGTGATCTAGAGTTTTCTCTTTTAACAGGCGAAATCCACAACCACATTCCGATGTTTATCGATCTCGATCACGTTATCGAATTTTGCGTACACCAAAGTTAACGGTTTCTACAACCGCTTCTTCAAAACCGATTTCTAAGCGAAGGGAACCGTTTCTAACTAAATTCCAGTGCGTGCTAGCGTTTGCTGGCAAGTCAGGGGTTAGATCAAAGGCCATTAAACAATAGCTGTTCTCGATATATCGTTTCCCTCATTCCAAAAAATGAATACCCGTACCTGAGTATAAGCTGTAAAGTTCGGTTGTAGGCCCTTCGAAGGAATTTGTTGGCCGTCAATACATAATAACATGTAGTTAATATTGCTGTGGTGAGAATTGAATGGATTTGAGGAGTAATCACCGTTGAAGGCTTTATTTGCGACAAAACCTACCATACATCGTTTAGGTAACTGATCCAGGAAAATATTATTCAATGATTTTCGCTGCGTGCCTGTAGGTATAGTTAACACTTTTACGTCGGTCCTTGTAACAGGATATTTTGCTGCAGTTGTTTCTAAAACTTTAGCGTGGTAAATTAGAATGGTGGGATTGATTCGCATTCGTTGATTCGTCTCACCAGTAAACTACTATCCATAATTCGCGTCTTGTAAGTTGAACCGGGCGCCGCCATTAGACTAAAGGTATCTCTTGATCGTACAAATTTAGCCTTTAATTCAACATCGCTTATGAGAAACTTTTCCAGATTAAACAAATTCGAGTGCACGTGGCCAATCATCTCAATTTGTTTGCCGGTCGCTGCAAATACTTGACGTTTTGAGAAACCGTTATTTGTGCGTCCCAGTGTATTCATCTGCCCAGCTGTATCATTGTGCCATAAGGTACAACCCTGATGTGAACTCTTAGCCTCCTTTTCATAATTTAGCAACGTTCCGATACATGAGCGGTAGGCGTAGGTGTTTGGTTGTGCCGCCATCTTCTGATTTAAGTGAACCGCCGCTTGTGAGAAAAGCAAATGCATCCAACTGTTTACCGGTGCTACAACATCTGCGTCAGTAAGTGCTGTATCATCTTGCTTTAGAAATTTAACAGTGATGTAGAGCATGGTCCGACTTAAATCTAAGTAATCCTTTCCATTTCCGGGCACTACAAATTCTATTGGGGCGTCATCATTAAGAGCTGATAACGGTTTGTAAATATACACTCACCACTCTCGATACTTGTCTGCGTGGACGGTAAAGCGAACAAATCCATTTCGGACTTGACGCATTCACACAATTGAACACGTAGAAAAGCCATTTTTTTGAATATATATCGTCGTAAGTAAGTTTCTTTTTCTTAGCAGCAACAGCTCTGGGTAGAGATTGGTTATTATCGGCCAGACGTACTCTTTTATAGCCCGAACCCTCCATCGTTTTATCGATTTTCTCATGGGCTTTATGTTTAAGATTTCTACCTACCTCGTGAAATCTTTCTTGAAACGATTGCTTAACAGGTCCTATCACGTCACCAAGAATATTAGCACCTGTTCTGACAGCTTCTTTTCCAATGGCCTTTGCACCAGACTTAAATAACGGTATTATACATCTAATTATACCACCTTCCTATTCCGTGACCACGTTGATATGGTGCGCCTCTGTAGATGGAGCCGATACCGTTACCTGCCTGATTCATATAATATTTTTGATAGGACAAACCATTGTTGCACTTTCTTAAAGTGTAGCTTCAGACACGACGTCCCGAACTCGAATGGCATTGCTGCACCCGTATCTGTTTTTATATTATTCTCGATGTTTTCAAATTCCCGTGTCATCACGGGCATGTAGTATGCATGCGAAGAAACCACATATTTATGACCCCCGTAAGCGTAGTTTTCAGAAGTAATATTTATTATACGCATAAACGGAGATAAAACATCACCCACAATTTGCGGTGCAACGATGTCGCAATAAACAAACATCTGCGTTGGTAATCCTATCCATATACTATCGGGGTGCGGGGGTATTGGTTCCATAGCTATGTTTTGATACGGTCAATAACCCCACTGTAGGGCGAAACATTGCGAGAATCCGAATAGCGGGAGGGAGGTTTCTAATTTCATAGTGACGCGCGATCGAATACCATAATCTAACTAGATTATGGTATTCGATTGTTAGTAATTTACTTGTTAACTCGTGGTTATTTAGCTCGTTGGAAATTTCTTCAATGTTGGCATAATTCCCCGAGGCGAAACGTAACACGTACCATCCGTCCTCAATATAAATGGCTTTCTCGTTGTCGCGTTGAAAATGTAATGCAGCCTTTTTTAATATACTCTCTAATACATCCTCTTCTCCTGCGGGTGACTCAATTCTATAATAAATTAAATTGTCTGTCGCACTTACAGAGGCAAAATAACAAGGGTACTGAATTTCCGAAATGCCTACAACCCATGAGCCTGTTAATATTCGTTTTGGCAGTTGTGTAATAAAACTTAACGTCACATTGGCGGGAAAATACGTCATAGAAGTATTGCTTAACAAGGTAAGATAAAACTCCATTTTATATATCTGTCAGCTGCGAAGCTAACATCCAGCTATTAAATTTGTCACTGAATACACGCCACTTGACCAGGTATTGCTTCTCTGCTAAAGTCTTATCGAAATTGAATAGGACGTTTTTATCAACCGTCACACCTTGCAACTACTACTCGTAAAGGGTATTAAAAGCCAGTACGTGTTTTTAAATCGTGCATTAACAATACTAGTTTGATGTATATCTAATTTACAATACCTAATTACTTACATACTTAATTGCTACTCATCTATTTATTTTATTTTAAACGCAATTTGCGCGCGCGCGCCTGCGTGTGTGTAATTGAACATACAATTAAATCAGGCATAATGTTTTCGAATGTATAGGTACTGACTACTTAGATAGAGAACTGCCTGTATAAAAAAAGCGCTATTGTATCAGGGTAGAAATGATTATTATTTCACCTAATATTTAATTTAGACCTTAATGTATCTTTAAAATATTGGTAAATACATTAATTAACACGATGTCAATGGCTACTTTCCCGTTCATTTTAATGAAATTGTATAACTGTTTAATAATAATTGCTTACCAAAAAACACAGTTTTATCAATAGGTAAAATCATTTTAAATGTATGTTGTAAATAGTAATAAACATCGTTTTATATAAATTCGTATATGTAAGGTCTCTACGACCTAGGTAGTCTTCGAAAAGGACAGATAAATATGAGTTGCAGTAAGTGTGATAGCGATAATTAGGTTTGTATATTTACATTCTACAGATTACTTAATAATGGGAGAAACCAATAGCCAGATTTATACCAACTATTCATAAGTAAAAACACAAAATGGGTTTAGTGAGATGTATAAAATATTTCAATATTTAGTTTAGTTCTCCAGCACAGTTATTAATATTAGAACAGCCGAAATAAAAACACATCTGAAGGTATGCGAGTAGAAGAGGGGCACCTTGGCCGCCACCTTGGATTTTGACGTAACAAGGATGCCCCACGTGGGTGACCATATTTTCCACCCTTATTTTTTATGGTTTCTCTTCGGAGGCCTTTTTCAACCCCTAATTATTTTTGTTTTTACTCGCTCACGTGTAGGACGCATTTTTTCACCCTTATTTTTATAGTTTCTTTTCGAGGGTCAACTCTTGATGGAATTTTCAACCCTAATTAGAGTCTTTTTGACAGCAATTTTTTGTACTTACGTGAGGGGCATACGCAGATCTTGGGCTGGGGCTGGACTTGGGCTAGGTCTTGGACTTGGGGTTGGTCTTGGAGCTGGGGGTGGTACTGGTTTTGGTTAGGGTTATTTTTGATGGTCATCTTTAACCCTAATTAAGGTCCTTTTGGTTGTATTAAGAGCAGTACTCCTGGAGGTTAGGCAAACCCACACGCATACATTGTTGGAAATTGCATAATTACCCTAATAAGATATTATTAAAATTATCGATCCTATTGTTTTAAAAATGGTCATATGCTATTGGGTACGTTCGGATGATCTTTTACCTATACGAGAAATTTATTTATACATTGTATTTCTAATAAGGAGGTTCTTGTAAGACAGCACTTGTGTTAGGGATTGATCATGCGTGGGGGAATTTGAATGACAGTAAAATTTAATTATAGAACACTTATTGTTATTGTAAATGTCATAATTAAAAAATCCTCGGTGAGTTATAAAAAAAATTACTGACATTCAGGTTATTCTTCTAATGAAACAAAAATTTTTTATTAAGTTAATGAATTACATAACAGTTATTACAATATTGTTTTCTAAAACGAATATTAAAAACTGCTTTACCTGCACTGATTGCATTGAAATATGTTTCATATCCATCCGACCGTTAAAATGTTTGTATATTGTACGCCTTAATATTTTTTTAAGGAAACTTGTTGTTACGTATAGATTAGAGGCGTTTTATAGCTGTAATTAAAAACCTGTATAAGTAAATAAATAAAAGGTTAACAGCACACTTACCAACTCTGTATTGAAAGATCATTTTTGAGGGACTGATTCACGAGTGGAACCCGTTTTCTGTTACTCCTCTAATCAAACTAAAAACAACTTTCTATGTTTTTACTTATGTATAGTTGATGTAAAACTAGCTATTGATTTCCCATAATTAATTTTTAGAGTGTAAATATACAAACAACCTCATTATCTTTATCACACTTACTGCAACTCGTATTTACCTTTCTCTTAAAATAATTAATAACAAAGCTGTTTGAACAAAATGCTACACATACACACGCAAAATTGTTTTTAATTTAATTTAATTTTAATTTAATAGTCCAAAAAGTTGATTACCAATATCGAATGGTGCTGAATTAAAAAGAAAGAAAAAAACAGTAGGTATTACGCAACTCTTAATTAAAAAAATAAGGTACTAAGAAATATCTTTATTTATCAGAATAGAATGGTTGGGTAACAGGCGTTAAACAATAATTTGTTTATCTCATCATTTACAATTAAACATGTACTAAAATAGTTTTTTACAAAATCAAACATAGGTAAATTATGTAATCTAAAATATAGAAACATTAACGCATAAAGTCCGCACACATCCGAATGGTAATCTTGCAGTATTGTTTTATTGTAATGGAAGCATCTAGAATTCTTCTTTAGGAAACGTAAATGATACCCTTGCGGTGCTCGTCCAATGGAATAAAAATATTCCCCATTATCATTTCTCGTCAAGGTAGATAGCGGTTCAATGCTGACCTGGTTTGTTTGCAGGATCCGTGTTTACGATAATTGCACACGGTCTAGGTGCGTGTCTCGGTAGTTGAATAGAAGTACATACTAGCCGAAATACATTCTTCTTGTGGCTGGGGATCGATTTCAAGCATCTCAACACTTGTACTGTATACATCTTTGGAATTGGTATGCGTCCAGTCTTGCAGTAGTAAGGCGTTTTACAGTGCACACATAGGCCCAGTGATGTTATGGTTTAAACAGCTATATGCTTTTGCTTCCTTTTTCAACTGTTTAATCGATAGGCAACCAGTCTCCCCCAGGTTTACTATTGGTTTGTTAAGAAACCTTAAAAATTGTTGTTTTTCACTGCCCTGAACGTGAATTTTTTTAAATGGGCGCAACACTCTCATCAACTCCTCACGGAAATTGTTGTAATGTACATGACCTGACCACCATTTCAGCCCATGATAATTATTCTCCATAAATTTTATCTGTCGTGACATGGATCCTGATATAAAGTAACCTCGAGGTGGTTTTATCAGCATCAACGATAAACGACCATGATCTGTACACACGGCAATTTCTTTCGGTATGAATTCGTTGTTAACATTACTAAACCCTTGTACGTCCAAGTATGTGTCCATCTTCTTTCGGCTGCTGCTGTACACTGAAGCTTGCAGGTTAGAGCCACCACTTTTAACAGTTAAAATCCACAACGACGTTCCGATATTTATCGATCTCAATCACGTTATCGAATTCTGCATACACTAAACAGATAACGGTTACGGTGAGCGCTTCTTCAAACCCGACTTCCAGCCGGAGGGAGCCGTTTCTAACCAAATTCCAGTGCGTACTAGCGTTTTCAGACAAGTCAGGTGTTAGGTCAAAGGCCATTAAACAGTAGCCGTTGGGGTAATCACTTCTCGATATATCGTTACCTTCATTCAAAACATGAATACGCGTACCAGAGAATAAGGTGTGGTACGCTCTTACATATAAACCATTAGCTGTAAAGTCTGATTGTAAGGCCCTCGATGGAATTTGTTGCCCGTCAATATATAACGACATGTAGTTAATATTGCAGTAATGAAAATTGAACGGGTATGAGAAGGAATCACAGTTGAAGGCTTTATTTGCTACAAACCCTACGATGCATCGTTTAGGTAACTGACCCAGGAAAACATTATCCAATGATTTTCGCTGTATGTCTGCAGGTATAGTTAACACTTTTACGTCGGTTCTTGTAACAGGGTATTTTTTGCGGCTGTTGTTTCTAAAGCTTTAGCGTGCGCAATTAGAATAGTTGGATTGATTCGCATACGTCTCACCAGCAAACTAGCGTCTATAATTCGCGTCTTGTAATTTGAAACGAGCGCAACCATTAGGCTAAATGTATCTCTTGATCGTACAAATTTAGCCTTTAACTCAACACCACTTATGAGAAACTTTTCTTGATTAAACAAATCCGAGTGCACGTGACCAATCATCTCTATCTGTTTCCCTGTAGCCGCAAGTGTTTGACGTTTTGAAAAGCTGTTATTTGCGTTTCCCAGTATATTCATCTATCCAGCTGTATCATTGTGCCATAAGGTACATCCTAGATGTGAACTCTTGGCCTCCTTTCCATAATTTAGCAGCGTTTCGATATATGTACGGTATGCGTAGGTGTTTGGTTGTGACACCATATTCTGATTTAAGTAAACCTCCACCTATGAGAAAAGCGAATGCATCCAATTGTTTACCGGTGCTACAACATCAGCGTCTGTAAGTGCTGTATCATCTTGCTTTAGAACTTTAGCTGTGATGTACAACATGGTCTGGCTTAAATCTATATAATCGTTTCCATTTCCAGGGACTACAAATTCTATTGGGGCATCACTCAGCGCTGATAAGGGCTTGTAAAATATCCATTCACCACTCTCGATACTTGTCTGCGTCGACGGTAAAGCGAACAAATCCAATTCGGACTTGACGCATTCACACGATTGGTCATGTAGAAAAGCCATTATCTTGAAAATATATCGTCGTAAGTAGGCTTCTTCTTAGCAACAGCTCTCTGTAGAGACTGGTTATTATCGAACAGACGTACTCTTTAATAACCCGAACCCTCCACCATTTTATCGATTTTTTCGTCGGCTTTACGCTTAAGGTTTCTACCTGCCTCGTGAAATCTTTCTTGAAACAAATCCTTAATAGGTCAATCCTCTATGACGTCACCAAGAATATTAGCACCCGTCCTAAGAGCTTCTTTCCCAATAGCCTTTGCGCCAGACTTAAATAACGGTATTGTACTTCTAAATATACCACCTAGCCAGCTCCCTATTCCATGACCGCGTTGATATGGCGCACCTCTGTAGATAGAGCCGATACGATTACGGGCCTGATTCATGTAATATTGGTGATAAGCGCAAACCATTATTGTACTTTCTTAAAGTGTAGCTTCAGACACGACGTTGCAAACTCAAATGGCATTGCTGCACCCGTATCTATTTTTATATTAATCTCGATGTTTTCAAAATACCGTGTCATCACCAGTATGTAGTGTGCAGGCGAAAAAACCACATCTTTATGACCCCCGTAAGCATAGTTTTCTGAAGTAATATTTATTATACGCATAAGCGGAGATAAAACATCACCCACAATTTGTGGTTCAACGATGTCGCAATAAACAAACATCTGAGTTGGTAATCCTATGCATATACTAGCGGGGTGAGGGGGTATTGGTTCCATAGCTATGTTCTGATACGGTCGATAACCCAATTGTAAGGCTAGACGTTGTGAGAATCCGAATAGCGAGAGCTGAGTTTTTAATTTCGTAGTGACGCGCTTAGTTAGATTATGATATTCGATTGTTAGCAATTTACATATTAGTACATGGTTATTTAGTTCGCTGATAATTTCTTCTATGTTGGCATAATTTCCCGAAGCGAATCGTATCACGTACCAGCCATCTTCAATATAAATTATCGTCTCGTTGTCGCGTTGAAAATATTCGGCGGCCTTTTTTAATATCGTTTCTAACACGTTCTCGCCAGGTGGCTCTGTTCTATAATAAATTAAATTGTCTGTTGCACTTATCGCGGCAAAAGAACAGGGGTACTGAATTTCTGATATCCCTACAACCCAGGACCCCGTTAATCTCATACGCTTTGGCAGTTGCGTAGTAAAACTTGACGTCATATTACCTGGAAAATACGTCATAGAGCTATTACTCAATAAGGTAAGATAAAACTGCATTTTTATATATTTCTCAACTGCTAAGCTAACACCCAGCTATTAAATTTGTCACTGTATCCACGCCACTTGACCAGGTATTGTTCATATCGCCCACCGTCCTTCTCTTATCGACTTTGAATAGAGTATCTTTATCAACCGTAACAACTTGAAATTCTTCTTCGTAAAAGGTACCCTCAACAGGATCCTTATTAAGATCGATTATTCGATAAACTGGTGGTCTTTTTATCACCGCACTAATTGTAAAAACTTCCTCGCTCCAATTCGTTTCATATCCTTTCTCAAAGGTGTACTTAGTTCTGGCGATTCTGACATGCTCACCGACTTTATATTTAGAATGGCGTACTGGACCTAAACCTTTCGAGTACAGGTTATTCCACACTTCCAAAATGTTATTATCGTTTACAGCCGCGGGGGCCATCTTTATACTTGAATGAGGGCTATTGTTGTAAGCAGTCACAAGTCTTTAGAGTACATCAATATACCTGTAGGAATTTTTGTAAGTGAAATAACGCCACATCTTTGTTTTCAACGTTTTATTAAATCTTTCAAGTACAGATACTTTTGCATCAGGGTCACTTGTTACATAAAAATTGATATTTTGTTTCTTGAAAAAGTTTTGTACACTGCTCGCCATAAACTCTTTGCCTTTATCCGTCTGTAGATTTGCCGAAGTATTGCCGCAATCCTTAAAAATATCCGCGAATGCTTCAATTACAGATAAGGCTGTCTTCGTTTTAAGTGCTCTCGCCCATGCCCTCTTGCTAAATACATCAATTTTCGTTAGTACGTAGTTGTATCCACTGTTGTGTTTACTTAAAGTTCGCATATCACAAAGATCCGCTTGCCACAACTCGTAAAGGTTACTCACAGTATATTTATTTCGTGGAAACTTTTTTCTGACTGGTTTATGTACCGTATAAGCTTCCTGCGCCTGCAACCAATTTTTCACTTCACCATATCCACCCTTTACAGCATTAGTTAAAGGCATTATACCAGCGAACCCTGCTGGGTGAGAGGGATCACAGTATACAGCATCCATGTTATGGCCGCCACGAATCACAATCTAGTGAAATTCCTCTTCTTCTTCTTTAAGAGATTCTTCTCGGTGTTTCCCGCGTTTCACTATCAGCATCGTAATTCTCACCTATAGTTGTTGTGAGGGCCCGTTCAACGCTGGGTGATACAAAAACATCATGCCTTTGTGTATTTCCGATAAACTCTCGTGGTATATTTATCTCTTTAATGTACGTCGCAAACTGACGCCAACCGCGCGGTTTTGTAGTTTTTCGTTTTCTTAACGTCTCGTGAACCAGATCGATAATGTTGGCATGTGGTATAATCTCGCCTTTTATTGTGACAGTCCCTGTTTTATCCCAAAAAACATCGCTGCTCGTATTCAGTATACGTAACAAAGCCGCGCCTTTTCTCTTATATGAAGGCGGAAGCGTTGATACTATCTCATCGTCTGTCAGACTTTTGCGTTGCGGTAAATCTCTAATATCATCAGCAACAGCGTCACCGCTGATTGCTATACTGGTAGGCTGACGTAACTGATTGGAAAAATGTAGATACCTTTGAAGAACTTGGTTGTACTGCTGCTATTTGTCATGGTCGGTCATTTGGGTTTTTAAAACTTACCCAGCTGCGTTAAAATGTTGTTTTGTGTAACATCTGGTGCGTGTAAGCGCTGTATAAAGTCCATCGGTAGAATAATCATCTTCTTCAGATTGTGATCCATGGTTATTGAAACAGATTACCTAGGATTCCGCCTAGTAATGGTCCTAACAGGAGTGGTAGAAATGCACCACCTTTCTGTACAAGAAACTGTTTCTTCTTTTTTATAGATTCGCCTCTCTGTGCCAAGCGTCTTAAAGTGTGCTTATGTTGAGAGAGTCGCTGCTTCTGATCAGCTGACAGAGGTACACGACCTTTTAAAATGTTATTTGCACACTCGCAAATACACTCTACCTGCTTACCATCCAAACATTTCAATAAAGCGTCACGTTGACTTTTACTTAATCTGGCTAATGCACGCAGGATATCAGCGTTGTCGCTTAAAACATCAGCCGTCATATATGATGTAATCTTTATGACTGTGAGGCTTAAACCCTTTTTTCGCTATATATACCTGGCAGATACCTTGAGGCCCGAATATGTTTGTTCTATAACGTAGCACATCCGGTGTATTCTGTTTTAAATCGAACAATAAATATCCGTGCGGACTTGACGTAGCATATTGGTACGCTGCTCTAAAATTTTGGGTTGTCCGGCGAAATCTGTCTTGCTAAATGCTGTATCTGAGCTCTGTCACGTGGGTTCTTAAACAAAATTATGTAATGTGCGTTGAGAGAAATATCCCACGGTCCACGTCCTTGATGAAATATGTACTGCGTTAAGAAAAACACACTTAGATTTCGATATGACAACCCTTTGTAAAAATATCAACCACAGAGCCATTAGTTTCGCGCATTAGATCGTCAATTAATATTAAGACAGGTTTTTCCCCGTCGAACTGCTCCATATCAGTTAAACCCTTTTGAAATTCCACAGAGAGATCTTTGAATAAAGGCTGTCACTCACTGTAAAACCAGATAATTTTTTCAAAAGCTGTATCGCAGGCAGTTTCGATATTTTTTAGAAAATCCACGTTAAAATACGATTTCCCACAACCCGAAAAGAGGTGTTTAAGCTGACCTTCCATCTTGAATTGCTAAACGATACTGACAGATACTCTACCAGCAACCTCGTTTATGTAGACTAAATAACATCCTTTTCAATCAAAATGCTAACCCTCATCAGGTCAAAATGACCTATAATTGCCAGAAATAGTTGTCACCCTACCCTAGCCCTAAGACCAACTCCAGGTCCAAGACCAACCCAAAGACCAAGCCAAGGTCCACGACCAGCTCCAAGGTCCAAGGCCAGCTCCAAGACCAACCCCAAGTCCAAGACCTAGCCCAAGTCTAATCCCAGCCCAAGAGCTGCATATGCCCCTCACGTGAGCAAGTACAAAAAATTGCTGTCAGAAAGACTCTAATTAGGGTTGAAAATTCCTTCAAGAGTTGACCCTCGAAAAGAAACCATAAAAACAAGGGTGAAAAAACGCGCCCTACACGTGAGCGAGTAAAAACAAAAATAATTAGGGGTTGAAAAAGGTCTACGAAAAGAAAGCATAAAAAATACCGGTGAAAAAACGCGTCCTACACGTGAGGGAGTAAAAACAAAAATAATTAGGGGTTCAAAAAGGCCTCCGAAAAGAAACCATAAAAAATAAGGGTGGAAAATATGGTGTCCCACGTGGGACATCCTTGTAACGTCAAAATCTAAGATGGCGGCCAAGGTCCCCTCTTCTACTTATGTGTATTATTTTTTATATGTATTTTACTTGATGTTGTTCACAAAAATGCCAATAAAGATTTTAATGTTATTATAGGAGGAGTATGTCATAAACCAACCAAGTCTGCGTCAGTTCTTATTCTACAGACTCGATCTCTACTCATTTTTTTAGTTAATTAGATAAAGGTGTGAGTGTTACACCATGTTTTTAATTAATTAATAACATTATACGGTTACGTATTTGTAGGTTTTAAACTTTGTAATAATTGATTCGCATACAATAATAAACCATTAAAACCTTTTGTCTTTTTATTTCCTTAGCAATTTGGTATTTTGAACTGCGGCTGATTTTGAGCAAGTAATTAATTAAACCAAATCAGTATTTTTAAACTGTAAGCTGGTTTTCGCAAATTGTACGTCATGATCTGGTTTTATTGATTTGATCGAGCATGATTTGTTTGAGATTGATATGCTTAATTTGATTTGATTAATTGAATTGTTTGTTTGAGAAAGAGCCGAGAGAGTGGCGTGCATGATCAACTTCTATTACAGAAAATTTTATTAATCCATACACCACTAGATGGCGCCATAAACAATCCCTAATTAGTCCTAGAAATATACGGCTAGACGGCACCACAAACAAATTCAAATTTCCAGCCAAGGGCCAAGACAGGTGGCGAAGGCTTGCTCTTGTCTTACAGGGGCCTCTTATTAGAATACAATTTCCTGTCAATGAGCCACGACAAGGGTTAAGTCCTAATAGCTAGTTCCTACACCTGTCTTATAAGGTTAGGGCTTCTACATCATCGCAAGAAGGGGTCGCGCCAAGGGAGCGAAAGCCCTAGAGCGACTTCTCACACTTGTCTTACAAGGTTAGGGCCCCTATGCCATTTCCAATCAGAGGGCGAAGGCCCGAGAGCAAGGTGCTATACCTGTCTTACAAGATAGCATTAAGACCTTAATTAGCTAGATGGCCGACAAAAAATGGCCTGACAAAAAAATGACTGACAAAAATACGCCTTCCACACGTAGGCGACCTTGGGAATCCCCAAGGTCAAAAGTGAAAGTAGTGTCGGGGTTCTACTGACATATTCAAAACTATCTGTATGAGGTTAGGTGTTATGAAAAGTGTACACGGCATGTGTATATAGAAGATGTTAAATATTTCCAAAAATCCAAATAATAGAACCAATTCTGGCAAACCTCAAAATTCATTGACATTTAAAAGTGGATCAACGATAAGAGACATGAAATCTAAAAATAGAACGAAATTTCATTGACCTCTTCGAGGTTATAGGACAAGTTCATTGAACTGGAATTGGTATTTGATCTATTACAAATACTGTACATGATTTGAACTTAGAGTATTGAAATAATCCATCTCCATCAGCTTCTCCATAATAAACATATCGGAATTGAAAAAAGTTATGATAGGCAGCCATATATTGATTAGCACTAAAATGCAAATTGTTTCGTATGGGTAATATTCCAAACTGATGCTAATGTGATCAAAACTTCCGACGCTAGCTGACTTCGTATACCTTTTACCCTGCTAGAATGGAACGATTACACATCGTGGCTTTTCTAATTATGTTCTCACTTACCGCGTGTGTCGTGTAAAAGTTGATTTTATCCTTAATGTCTGAAAGTGTTTCGTGTGCTGTTATTTGATAATTTGCTTGTTTCCAGTTTCTTCCTTTATTAACACATAAACGATGAGTTCACTATGCATGCTTCTTATTGAGTGAAATTGGTCTAACCTTATAAAGCAATAGAAACTGTCGCACCTTTTTAACAAATTAAAATTAGCGGAAAACGACCAAAATACCACGAAAATAGAAAAACTAAGCATACCATGATATAGACCTGGAAATCCTGACTAAAAAGATGGATAACGGGGTGAAAACGACAACAGCAAACGAAAACAACACCCCAGGGGGCCAAGACACGATCTTACAAAAATTTACTCAATTGGCTTATGCACTATTTAACTTCCCTCTACCTACATTAGTGCCCAATTACAACTTGTCGCAATATTTCCATAACAGGCCTGTTCAACAAGTAAACGTAACCTAATGTGTAATAATAGGTCGCAGCGCAAGATCACTTTCGCAATAATAATAGGAAATTATCATTTTCACAACCTCATTAAGACCATCGAAAGACAAAAATGATTAATTGGCGTATTTTACCAAGATTAACATTTTTAGTGTACATTTAATTACCGGAAAATAAATAAAGTTAGGTATAAACTGCCCATAAAAATATAAATCGAGTTTACATGAGGTGCATTTTATACATTATATGTTTAAGTGAAATGAATACACATAAATCGTAAAATACAAACTAAGATGATGAGTATAACTGTAGTTAGAAACGGCCTGATTGATTTATAATTAATTACTTCAATTTCATAACTTTACGTTCTAAACTATTTCTTATTTATGACATTATTTATGTTTACTCATTAATTTTAGGTGGTGCAAGTTTTTAATAAGGTAGGTAAATATTATGAAAACGCACTAATAAAGTTTTCGCTTTCTCGTGTTTTCATATTAAACTGTAATAGCGGTTTACACACAAAAAAGAAGGTAAAAGAATGTAAAGATAGTGATAGAGAATAGGTAACACTGTAAGCGGGTGCGAATCGGTTAGATCAAAGCCGCTGGTCGGTCTAATATCGCTGGCGCCGAAAGC
Source organism: Vesta saturnalis (assembly GCA_036346205.1). Classification (NCBI taxonomy): domain Eukaryota; kingdom Metazoa; phylum Arthropoda; class Insecta; order Coleoptera; family Lampyridae; genus Vesta; species Vesta saturnalis. The sequence continues at coordinate 635,238 of JARFJB010000069.1, forward strand.
ACCCATTCATGCTCGTGATGAAGTTGTCTTGGATACAGCTTGGGTGGTACTCCATGACCAATGCAACCTCGTCAATGGAATCGGACTAGGGATCTTACAAGAAGTAAGTTCCGGCTGAGCGCATTCGTGAACATTGTTTTTAATAGGTAACATTACTATTCATTGACCAAGGAAAAGGTTATAAAATTTTGTAGAAGTGAATTTTCGATAGGTAAAATAATCAATCAATTGCAGCGCCTCAACAAATGCCTGTTAATGTTTTAGTGACAAATTTATGTTGATGGCTTCTGTCATTTGAGAACAAAGATAATCAATTATTTAAGTGTAAGTGCGATCGGATACAACTGTTGTTAATTATTTAATCAATCGCTTATGACACTTAAATGTCACCTTTTACTTTCAAAACTGTTTATCACTCAGCCATCACTTGAAGTAAAATATCGAGTATTAATTAAACTAAAAATGTTAATATAAATATTTGTTTTAAAAAAGGATTATGACGCTATAAAAATGAAAATAAAACGTGGGCAAAGAAAAAAGTTGTTAAACTAATTACAATCCTAACCTGGGTATCGCAGCTTCATAAATGTTATGATACCACACGCACTGTGAAATGTCTCTCTGTTCTTTATTACCTTTTATTTTGATTAGGCCACCCTTGGAATACATATTGAAATCATTAATATTAAAGAATTTGACGTTTAGAAATCTAGTTCCACTATTAATCCAAAGACTTCACCTCAGTCACGCAAAGAGTTTGATTTTAATTATGACATATCCACGATATAATAAAATAACCGCTAAGGAATTTGAATTTTACTAGTAATTTTAATTAACAGTACCAGTAAATAATATCTTTACCTGATTTACCTACATGACACTACCTTCCATATTTAATCTTGTATTCTCACCTTTTTCAGGTACCTATACTAATAAAGTCATAAGTCCACGATGGCCAAATGAGTTCGGGACAACATCTGCATACGAATGACCGAGAGGGTCCATAAACATGCCCTTTGTCAACACCTGAGCTTCTCTATACTCTACAAAACATAAACCCCCTGGGAGATCTTAGGCTCATAAAAGGTTTTGTTTATTGTATTTGTCCAATTTATTGTCTTCGTTTTCGGTGGCTTTATGGGTCAAAATTTTCGATTGCTCTTGGAATTTTTATGACTCCGGTTATTCATTTCCATTCATCTTTACAAAAAAGAATATGTTAAGGTATTGTATTGTTACATTATTTGACCGGAACTACGTCATAACGATAACTTACAAGTAAAAAGTAGTGAGTTATTTCATTTATTTTAAAATATGAAAAATAATGCGATAAGAGAATATTAAAAACATGTTAATTGTTATAAAATCATTAACGTCTTCATATGGAATTTATGAAGTAGGACTAACAGCTGTACCACTTTGACTATCTCCGGTTCTTAAGTGTATGAAAAATGTTTTCCGTTACCACTTAAAAGTATTTCTTGGCTGATTCGCACCTTATATCATAAAAAATTTAAAACAGTACTCTCCATCCGTCTAAACTAATAGATGTTAATTATTTTAATTTTTGTTTATATTTAATCAATTTTAATTAAATTAGATATATCCTTTCTTTTTTGTAATTTAAGTAATGTGATTCTCACCAAACTTGATATTTTTCATAAATAAGTCAATTAGTTTGCATTTGTAAAATTTAAAAATTAGATTGTCAGGTTTTTTTTTATAATTAAGGTAAAAAAAATGTTACTCTCTGCAATCTTTTTTGACAATTTTAATGAAGGCTTGAAAGTCTTATTCATCATTAGTCTGATTAGTTTGCTAGTAATATTAAATGTGTCCATTTGATAGTGAGACATCTAATAATAAATAGATACCCTGTAGATTTCTTATTTCAGGAAATAGGAATGCTAATTAAAAAAATATTTCATATAGTAACAGATACAGAAAATATAAACTTTCACCATTATTACACATAACAAAATACTTATCTTTTTTGTGTTTTTAATGGTGTATTTTCAGTTATACAATCTAAACGTTTCGATAACACTTACAGTCATATTCGTCAGTAATAACATCTATTAAAATTGTTAAAGATCTTGAAACAATTTTGTGAAAGATCTTACTGTTGTAAATCTACATGTCCATCACCCCAGTCGCGTTTCCTTTGTCTGCCGGGAGCATCTTAATGGGACTGACCGCTCCCCTTTCTAGTTTAAAGAGGTTAGATTTAGTTCGCCGAGGTGAATCTAGGACTGTACTTTCTTATAATTGAAGCTTTAGTTCAGAACTTTCATTTCGTTTTCGTTCAACTGTCGTTTAGAGATGTGTGCGACAGTGTTTCGCGATTAGCATTGGTTCTAGTTCCTTCTGCTGAATTTCCTTTTGCTTTGTCTTGGTCTTTGAATGTTTGCTTCTGGTAGCCGTATCAATTGTATCACTCGATTTTGGTTTCTCTTAGGATTGTTGTTCAATCTGGTACTTTCTAAAACGATGAGGTCTAACTTTTTATGATTTGTGACATTTTTCGATCGAATATTCATATACATGTATATATATATATATATATATATATATATATGTTTTGAAAATGTATATTGTATTACTCACTGAATATCAGCGGTTAAGGTGTCAAACTAGTAAGTGAAAGGTACCAAGCTCGAATTGCAGAGTAATGCTTGCGAAATTATCATCGTAAACGAATTCAACTTAAGTGCGAAATCAGTATTTCTTAGGACTAAGAGCCTGATGATAGAAGCAGAGTGAAGAAGCAGAAGAAAGGTAGAAATAGGCCCGTCAACCCAACTAATATAAGACCATAGTTACAACACACTTATGATACAGAATTAGTAACTCGGTACGATTCCGAAGCCAAACAAATAATCAGAAAGCTTAAAACATCCACAAAAAGATAGCGCTGGAGGAGAGTGACTTAACTTAATACAACAAAACTCCAGTACGCAGCCGAATACTATCACAAACCTCAAAGAGACCTAGCGAAGCGTTAGTTAAGGAAGGAATTAGGTATCACCATTTCAGAAAATACCAGCTCAAACAGCAATCCAACAAGATTAGAGAAAACATTCCAAATTGATTGAGCTAATACGACTTTGACAGGATTGATACGACTACCAAATGAAAATAAAGAAATGCGACAGAAAAAGCTAGAAACGCTAATGAACGAGAAGAAAGTACCAATACACACTGTCCTAAGTATCTTTAAACGACAGTTGAGCGAAAACGAAATGATAAAGGCTTGAACTATGCGATAACAAAGAGCTATATTCAGAAAGTAGATTTAATAACCGCCATAAAACGGCTATGAAATTAGACCTTGAAGAAGTCTAATCATACAGAAATAACGTTAGATGACTCCTACATTTATCTAAGTGAACTAAACATCACCCCTCTAGTATAGAAAGGAGAGCGGTCATTTCTTTAACAATGACCTGTCAATCAAGATTCTCCCGGCAGACCAATGAAATGGGCCTGTGGTAATGTATACGAAGACTTACAAAGGTAAGATCTAACAGGACGGGGATGAGCCCAAACAAATGACGAAATACCCCACGCCATCAATCGAAAGATGGACATACCAGAAGCTGTCACGGCGTAAGGGGAGTGTCACGACTACCAAAAGCTAAGCTACCACACTCAACACACTCACGCATCTTACGCCCACCAAACATTCACAAAAGAATCACTCTGAGACCACAACTTGAAAACTCTCGGCACACAGCACCGACTGCTAGGCACACAACCTCACGGGACATAATCAGCTAAGACAACGCGCATTTCAGGCAAACCATCAAACCCAACCACCATGAGACACTCAAAGCTGTCATCGTCAACACGTGACCTACACAAACTAACTCACACACTCACACACTCACACACTCACACACTCACACACCACACACACTCACAACTCACACACTCACACACTCACACACTCACACATCCACACACACTCACACACTCACACACTCACACACACACACACTCAACACTCACCACACACTCACACACTCACACACCACCACTACACATCACACTCACTCACACTCCACACCACACACACTCACACACTCACACACACATCACACACTCACACTCACAACTCACACACTCACACACACACTCACACACTCACACACTCACCACACACTCAACACTCACACACCACACACTCACACACTCACACACTCACACCTCACACACCCACACTCACACACTCACACACTCACACACTCCACCACACCACACTACACACTCACACCACTCACACACTCACACACTCACACACTCACACTCACACACACACACTCACACACCACACACTCACACTCACACTCACACACTCACACACCACACACTACACACTCACACACTCACACACACACACACACTCACACACACACACTCACACACTCACACACTCACACACCACACACTCACACTCACACACACACACTCACACACTCACACACTCACACACTCACACACTCACACACCACACACTCACACACTCACACACTCACACACTCACACACTCACACACTTACTCACTCTAACTCCACTATGTCTGACTCACACACTCACACACTCACACACTCACACACTCACACACTCACACACACTCACTCACACACTCCACCACACTCACACACTCACACCTCACAACTCACACACTCACACTACTCCACACACTCACACACTCACACTCACACACTCACCACCACACACTCACACACTCACACACTCACACACTCACACACTCACACACTCACACACATCACACACTCACCCACTCACACTCACACACGCCCACACACACACTCACACACTCACACACTCTGCCTATGGGAATGCTTACTCGAAGACACAGGCTTGCTAGAACACAATTTCCTACTACCCGATACTCAGTTCAAGTTTCGACCAAACAGGGCCTGTGAAGACTAAATATTGATGCTTCGCGTTAAAACATCGAAAACTTTCAACTACCGTCACTGTAATCTCACGATTTTTCTGGATAAAAACCATTGGCTAAGTCTGGTATTCGGGTCTAATTCGCTCTAGCTATTCTGAGTTTACAAAGCTCTTCCTAACATTTAGGACTATACGAGCCCGAGCAGATTTAGCCCACGTCCAGAGCTTTACTCCCCAAACAACCGTACCCTCAAAATTCTACCATAACCTCAATTTTACTTAGTCTTTATCCACGACATTTCTATTGTAGCGGCTCTCGAAATATTTATGGCTCAGTTTGCCGAGGTGACTTTCTTCTAGACGCCCAATCACCGAAACGGGGGCCACTAAAAACGTTCTCCGCATCCCATACAGCTCTTTTACTTACATGCAGTACTCAAAATCCCAGATGCGAATGTAAGCATCCACCAGCTATCTTTACACAAAACGTCGAAAACCTGACTGAGGAATTCGAGAACTTCTTGACTAATATCATTTATGCCCTAAGATAGAACAGCTCCCACCAATTATAATGACAGGATAATTTTCCGCTACAAATACACACTATACTTAGACAAATAAATTAATATAATATATCTTATGAGCTTTTTCTGTCATCACATAACAACACCCTGCAATGTATGCAGTTAAATGCAATGTACCAAACACACGTTATGGCTCAGGACATAAACAGTCTGGAGGAATAAGCAATTAATAAGCAAGTAGTTAATAAGTTACTAAGAAATAAGAAAACCAAATAAATACTGGGAATCTCGCCGTTGGTTGCGAAGTGTTGTCTTACCTCCTTTCCTGTTGGATATTTCACCCATTTTACATTTTGGCAAGAGTGCGCTGATTGATCTTGCAATTGAAATTGATATGTGCATGTCTTGGTAAGAGTTAATTAATCCTACAGACTTCGCTAAATTTTATTAGGTTCTTCACGGGAGAAACACACTCATGTAATAAACTAGCATTGACAAAATAATATCATCTTATGTTCACTTCTACAACAAAATATAGGTTTTTTGCATGCCGGGTATAGTGCTGTTTTCTTGGATCGTCGTTGGTGCTTTTAAGTACGGTAGAAATACAAAATCTGATCCGAATTAGATATGAACAATAACACTTTTCTCACCGATATTAACTGAATAATATTAATTTATCTATTATTTACCTACGCGATTAACAATCAAATACTATTTACAAATAACAATAATTGTGTTGATTAGTCCTACAACATTTCACCATTTGCATGTTAAGTAACGCTTTGTCGGGCGTAATATCAAAGTGACAAATATTGATAAGGTATTATAATGACAAATATTAATAAGGTAATTAGAGAATTAAAATTAAACTACTGTTGTAAAAATTTCAGTTCTTGAAAATAGACACCTAGGTATTAGGAAAGTTCATATCCATTATCCCTGTTGAAGTTGTTGAGCTGTTTCAGAATTTCAAATTTCTTCTAGAATCTTTCTTGTATACCAATTCCTATCGTTCGCCAGAATTCTTGTGTTTCCAAATTTTATATTGCGCAGAGTGTTTAAGACATGTTGAGCAATAATTGCTGATTTAGTATGATGACGTAAACTTTAGTGTCTTTTATGTTCTGTTATCCTGATGCTTTTTTTAATACTGCTTTTGTAAGTTACTTTTATATTATGCTTACTTAACATATATTTTCTATCAAATATTACTAGAATACTTTCTCTTTAATTTTATTTTGTATTTAAACATATGACTGAATTGTAATAATTCAAATCTGAAATTTCTGCTTAATAAATGTTTTGTTATCAGTGTTATGTATTTCATGACTAAAAGAATTCCAAATAATTAAATTTCCTTATCGATCTGACTCAAAATAAACAATATCAGACCAATGATTTAGCCAAAATATCCAAAGACTGATTTTTCGCAAACGGTGTAACCCTTTACGCAATTTCATCCAACGTAAGAATAAAATTGTATCACAAATTTAAACAAACAATAAAAAGAAATTCGTTAAATAGTGTATCTATATTACCAATCTTCAAAAAAATTACAGACATTGCTTCGAGAAGCACTAAATTAAAATTCCTAAATCTTACAATCTAAACATATAAAACCAGTTAATACAGATTGATTATCCTTAATACTTGAATGACATTAACCAATTAAACAATAACATCCCTAAATATAATCAAACTACTATCATTCAAAGATATAAAATTATTCTTTATCGGGTGTACGTGTTGGTTGCAATTCATCCTTTTATGTATCCTCACTGGTCACTATTAAACGGCCACAATTAATCATTTAATTTCGTTCGGCGCACCACTCGCTAACATAAATGGCCAGTTTTGTTTATGCTTTACGCGTGTATAAGAATTAGGCAGTTGGATTTGTTATATGCCCTTCAAAATAAATGTTTGTCACACGTAATATTTACTTCACTTGAGCATCAAAGTCCTTAAATGTCTTTATACAATCGATTTAGTACTGTTAAGCATCGCACATGTACTAAAATCAATGATAATAATGTCCACTACTGTTTAACTTAACAACATACCTTTATTTTACTGTTACTGAAAGGATTCATTTAGGTTCCTTTTTATATCACGCGTTAATACATAACACTTCTAACTCGATGCTTGCTGTTTACTTTAAGTCTGATTTAATCCTTCTTAAATTTTGAAAAAAAACTCACTAGTATTTTTATTTCAATTCAAAAATTAATCGTTTCATTTGTACATGTTTAATTACTTTATCCCCAAAATGGGTTTTTGGAGTCAACAAATATGTACTGCAACACGAATTATTTACAAATAAGAAGCCATCACAGCTGTCGCTTTTATGATCTCACAAAATACTTGCGCGCAATCTAGCTCTTTGGCGAGCTTCGACTCCCTATACCCTAGCAGGCTCTTCCTTAAATACCCACGGTCAACCATTTTCCCCTACGTCATCAAATTTTTCGTGCTAAAATCACAATCAACCTATCACAGAAGAGCTCTCCATTGCGCGATCTACTCTGTGCCGAGTGGATTAATTGAAAAGGGAGCCAGGCGCTAATGAGATGAGAAAAACGTAGTCAGCCTGAATTTCTTTACAAACAGACTCAGAACTCTTCGGAAAAACCCTAACTCACATTCAACTTCATTCCATATACTGCCCAGATCTATATTCAACTTTTTATGAAAATCTCCCACATGCGCAAGTCTTCCTTCCACACAATTTATCATATTCTAACACCATTTGTCCTTGAGCATGCATTCAATTCTTATTCCGCAATGTTACGACATTTCTACAAACAAAAATATACATACATACTCTTTTCTGCATTTCAATACATCACAAATTCACTCCCTCGCACGTTTATAATAATTTTAATACCACATTCCGCAACAGGCAGTAGCAAATCTAGTAGCATTCACCATTATCGTCTCAACAAGGGTTTTACCAAAACATTATCTCTCAATCAAATTGAACACTTTTATCTTAAAAATCTTCAGACGACATTGAAATACTCTGTTACGTGATACATGAGCTCCACTTCGACCAATTGTAAGCTCCACAAATTCAACAACCTACGCATTATGTAAATACCTAAATACTCCACTTCGGCATTTCATTGGTCCCAACAATTCTTTTATAAAGGATTTAGAACATTTTATTGAATTTTTTCGCAAATTAACATTAACCCCAGATGATTTGTTAATTGGTTTTGACGTGAATTTCTTGTTCACAAAAGTACCAATACATTACACCTTACAACTATTAGAACGACATTTCAACCACAGTTATTTACATTGTCTAACTACATTATGCTTCTTATTTAATGGCGAGTATTATCAACAGTTGGATGGAATGGCTATGGGATTTCCAATTTCACCATAGATTGTAAATGAGTTTATGGAACTTAAAGAAGAACTGGCTCTAAACGATGGTCCTAGGAAACCAAAACTTTGGTTTACGTATGTTGATGATATTTTTGCTACATGGCCTTTTGGGGAAGAAGAATTAACCATGTGCCTAAACTATTTAAATAATCAATATTGAATTTCGAATTGAAAAGGAAAAGATGGTTGTTTTCCATTCTGTGATGTTCTAATTCAAAGAAAACCAGATGAAAATCTAACACATTCCGTATATCGTGAACCAACTCACACAGGTCATTATATTAATGCTTCATCACGCCATCATCCAGCACACAAGTTTAGTACGATACGAAGTTTGTACAACCGTGTCATCCAGATAAACTACAACATGAATTAAATCATTTTGAAAATGTCTTCATAATTAATGGCTTCAACAAACAACAGATTAAAAAATCAGAAAACGACGCTTACGGATGATACACCTACAACTTCAAATAGGTTTGCTATTTTACCTTTCTTTGCAAACACAGCGAGTAAAATTGGTAAAATATTACGAAAGCATAATATAAAATAACTTACAAAAGCAGTATTAAAATTTGAAAGACCAAATACCATTACATACTTGTGGTGTTTACGAAGTATCTACCATTCTCTTGTGGCAAAGCTTACATTGGTAAAACTGGAAAAGGTATTAACACCAGGTTAACAGAACACAAAAGACACATTTGCTTCATTCTAACAAAACAGAAATTGCCCAACATGCCTTAAACACACTGCACAAAATAAAATTTGAAGAGACAAAAATTCTGGCTACGATAGGAATTGATATACAAGGAAGACACGAGAAGCTAATGAAATTCTGAAACAGCCTAACAACTTGAACAGGGATAATGGGTATGCACTGTCCAATACCTGGGTGTCATTTCCAGGAATTGAAAGTTTTACAACAGACACACAGACGCACAGACACACAGACACACAGACACACAGACACACAGACACACAGACACACAGACACACAGACACACAGACACACAGACACACAGACACACAGACACACAGACACACAGGCACACAGGCACACAGGCACACAGACACACAGGCACACAGGCACACAAACACCAGACACGCAGACACGCAGACACGCAGACACGCAGACACGCAGACACGCAGACACGCAGACACGCAGACACGCAGACACGCAGACACGCAGACACGCAGACACGCAGACACGCAGACACGCAGACACGCAGACACGCAGACACGCAGACACGCAGACACTCAGACACGCAGACACGCAGACACACAGACACGCAGACACGCAGACACGCAGACACGCAGACACGCAGGTACGCAGGCACGCAGGCACGCAGGCCCGCAGGTACGCAGGCACGCAGGCACGCAGGCACGCAGACACGCAGACACGCAGACACGCAGACACGCAGACACGCAGACACGCAGACACGCCGACACGCAGACACGCAGACACGCAGACACGCAGACACGCAGACACGCAGACACGCAGACACGCAGACACGCAGACACGCAGACACGCAGACACGCAGACACGCAGACACGCAGACACGCAGACACACACAGACACACAGACACACAGACACACAGACACACAGACACACAGACACACAGACACACAGACACACAGACACACAGACACAGACACACAGACACACAGACACACAGACACACACACCCACACACGCGCGCACGCACGCACGCACGCACGCACGCACGCGCGCACACGCACACACGCACACACCACACACACACACACACACTCACACACACACACACTCACACACACACACACACACACACACACACACACACTCACACACACAAGATATTATCAAATATTTATAAAAGTTTAAATTTAAAGTGTTTTCATACAAAGTAGAAAACACTTTAAATTTAGACTTTTTATACAAAAATATGGAAAACGGTACAAAAGCTTGTATAAAATCATTTCGCGTTTCAAACTTGAAAAGATTAATACTAAAGGCAAGACCATTCCATGGTGGACGCAAGAATTAACCATATTAAAAAAAATTAAATGCAAATATTAGAAATTATACAGAAACCGATATTCATACGGGACGACAAAAATTTTGAAAAATTAGAAATAGAAAATGTTATAAAAAATTTTAATCATAAAAAGCACCAGGAAAGAATGGTATCACAAGTGATATTATGCTACGAATTTTTAACAAATTTCCCAAATTCATCACTCTTTATAATAAATGTTTACAAATGAGGTATTTTCCGAATGAATGGAAGGAAGCAATAATTGTTCCTATTTTAAAACCTGGTAAAGAAAATGTAGATAATGTTTCCAAATATAGACCTATAAGTTTATTAAATTTAGAAGGAAAAATATTAGAAAAACTTTTTATTAATCGAATAAAGCATTTTGTACACAATAAGAAATTATTAAACAATAACCAGTTTGGATTTATTCTCCAAAAATGTACGTTAGATGCTCTTTTGGTAATTAAAAATTATGTTGAAGAAAATTTGTTAATTAAAAAGGATATAATTATAATTAGTTTGGACGTTAAAGGAGCATTTGACTCTGCCTGGTGGCCTGCAATACTAAAAGAATTGAAGGATATGCATTGTCCAGCTAATTTATATTATTTAACAAAAAATTATTTTCATAATAGAATAGCTGTTTTTAATAATAATGAAAATGTTTCAAAAATTATTAGTAAAGGATGCCCCCAAGGATCTTGTTGTGGACCAGGATTTTGGAATTTGCAATATAATTCTTGTCTAAATTTACCATTTAATAAACCCACAAAAGTTATTGCATTTGCGGATGACTTATTAATACTTATAAGTGCTTCAAGTGTGTTAACTCTTGAAAATTATGCTAATATTGAAATTAAAAAGGTTGTGGATTGGGCAAAAAATAACAAAATTAAATTTAATGAAGAAAAATCTAAAGTGATGATAATTTCGAAAAAAAGGAAAATAAATTCGCAAGTAAACATTTATCTTAATCATAAAGTTTTAGAGCAAGTTAATAATTTAAAATATTTAGGAATATATATAGATCACAAATTTAATTTTGATTTACACATTGAAAATGTTACATCTAAATGCATGAATTTGGTACACTGCTTGTCAAAAAATGCTAAAATTAAATGGGGATTAAAACAAAATGTGTTAAAAATAATATACAATGGTGCCATTGTACCATTATTATCATATGGAATCTGTATTTGGAAAAATGCATTAAAAAAAAAGAAAAACGTATTAAAATTTGAAAGAATACAAAGATTAATAAATATAAAAATTGCCAAAGGATTTAGGACTATATCATATGAAGCCTCTTGTATAATTACAGGAATGACTCCAATTATAATTAAATTAGAAGAAATTTCAAAATTATTTTATATTACCCGAAATATTGAAGAA